>MJUU01066352.1:42841-78417 GCA_002080025.1 Modiolus philippinarum | reverse complement strand
TTTTTTTTTAACTAGTGGTCTTTCTACACCAGACACGAGGAGAGATTTACAACTTGTTGATATTGATATTATTATTATTTATGATGCGTACGTATGTACTTACAAATATTAGAAATAAAAATCTGATAATGTGTTTATACCACCTCCCTCGTTTGGGTTACAGGCATATATATATAAAAATGTATATATATATTAACTTGTTGTTACATTAATTTTGTTGTATTGTTGTGTCTGAATTATGAACGTTATATTTGTAATTGCCCCATTGAGGGACCTTGATTGGAATAAATGTATACCTTATATCTTATCTAAAAACATGATATTATGTTGCTACAGAAATTTCTATTTTATTGATATATTTTTTTATATGGTCACCGAGTTCGTTTTCGTGGTATTATCGCTGAATAATGGTTAATCTTTCAATCACGCCAAAAATCATAACTTTTATCGACGACGTCGCTATTTTGACGGCGGGTTTTATCGAAAAAATCCATTGTTTGTTGTCTTTGCTATGTTCAATTATTTATAACGACGAAATGAATTCGTTGACCCTGTATAAAATATACACCTTTAAAACGGGAATTTCATTGTTTAAAACATTTCATTTTTGCAGAAAAATTGTAGGATACGTTTTCAGAAACGCGCAATTTAAAGAAGATTATTATATTATTTTGCTGTACGTTTTACATAGATTCTATATGAACACAACATAACTGGTTTATTTTTTAATCGGTCATATTTCAAACATTAAAATAGGTAAAACCGATTTTATTTCACTTTGAAATTCAGCTTAATTTGATGCACTTGCATTAAAAAAAAATCATCGAAATCCGGAAACTTCGTTATTTACGTACCCATTACCTTAATACTAGCTCCTTGAAACTTCATAGGAAAGGTGTTAGTAATGTAAGAAAGGGTTCTACAGCATTTGAAATTTCAAAATAACTTTGGTTGTCATGGAAACCAAACCAAAAAATGGAAATTTTTGAGAAAATAGTAGTTTATGCTAATTATTATAGTAATAAATATTATACATATTATAAGGGGAACCCCTGTCAATTTTTTTTGGAAGGTCTGAAATTGGGATTAATGGGCAAAAGAAAATTTGGTTGCCATGGAAACAACACCAGAAACTTTCTTTCGGAAAATCGGGTTCTCTGATAAAAAAAGAAGGAATTTTGAGAAATATGTATTACATAGGTGAAAATTTTCTTTGGGAAAAGGTTTGAAATTGGGTGTAATGGACAAAAGAGGTTTTGGTTGTCATGGAAACAGAACCAGAAACTTATTTTTTTTTGGTGAAAAATCTGGTTTTTGATTGGAATTTTGGGAATATGTTTGACCTATGTTATAAGCAGAACCCCTGTCCATATTTTTTGGAAGGAGGTCTGCAATTGGGTTTAATGGTCAAAAGGGTAATTAGTTGCCATGGAAAAACAACACCAGAAACTTTGTTTTCTTATAAAAAAAGAATTTTGAGATATATGTATTACATAGGTTATAAGGGGAACCCCTGCCCAATTTTTTTTTCGGAAAGGGTTCGAAATTGGGTGTAATGACAAAAGAGCATTTGGTTGTATGGAAACAAAGCCAGAACTTTATTTTTTTTGTTGAAAATTTGGTTTTCTGATAAAAAAGGATTTTGAGAAATATGTATTACATAGGTTATAAGGGGATCCCCTGTCCAAATTTTCTTGGGAAAAAAGTCTGAAATTGGGTGTGTTGAATAAAAGAGCATTTGGTTGCCATTTTGTTGAAAAATCAGGTTTTCTGATAAAAAAAAAGAAATTTTGAGATATATATATTACATAGCTTAGAAGAGAAACTCCTGCCTAAATTGTCTTTGGAAAGACGTCTGAAATTGGGTGAATTGCACAAAAGAGCATTTGGTTGCCATGAAAACAAAACCAGATACTTATTTTATGAAAAATATGATTTCTGATAAAAAAGGGGAATTTTGAGAAATATGTATTACATAGGTTATAAGGGGAACCCCCCGCCCAATTTTTTTTTTTTGGAAAGGGTCTGAAATTGGGTGTAATGACAAAAGAGCATTTGGTTGCCATGAAAACAAAACCAGAACTATATTTTTGGAAAATTTGGTTTTCTGATAAAAAAATGAAATTTTGAAAAATATGTATTACATAGGTTATAAGGAGAAGCCCTGCCCAAATTTTCATTTGAAAGAGGTCTGAAATTGTGTGTAATGGACAAAAGAGCATTTGATAGCCATGAAAACAAAACCAGAAACTTTTTTTTTTAAATCGGGTTTTCTGATAAAAAGAAGGAATTTTGAGAAATGTGCATTACATAGGATATAATGGGAACCCCTGCCCAAATTTTTTGGAAACGGTCTTAAATTGGGGTATAATGGACATAAGGGTACTTGGTTGCCATGGAAATCTTACCAGAAACTTTTTTTCATGAAAAAATTGGGTTTTCTGAAAAAAAAGAATTTTGACAAAAGCATGTATTATGCTGTTTGCTTTGTTCTGGTTGCAGTATGTATTACCTAGATTTTTAAGGGGAACCCCTGCCAAAAGTTGTTTTAGAAAGAAGTTTTAAGAGGATAGTAATGAACAGTAAAGCATTTCGATGCCATGGAAACCAAGCTTATTTTGATAACAGCAATATGCATAACTTAGATTATAGGGGAACCCCCGCCCAAACTATTTTTGGAAGGGGTTTAAAATTGATTATGGATGGGGAAATTTCAAAATGACTATGGTCATCATGAAAACTATACAAAAACTTAAAATTTTGAGAGAATCGTAATTACTGTTGATAATTGTTAATTGTTGTATTTTTATTACAGCTATATGTATTACTTAGGTAATTAGGGGAACCCCTGCCAAATTTATTTTTGAAACAATGTATGATATTGGATGTAAAGGATAATGGTGCATTTGGTTGCCATGGAAACCAAGCCAGAAACCTCTAATTTTGAGAAAAACGTGTTTTCTACTGCATGTAATAATTTGATTTCAGCAATATGTATAAACTAATTTGTAAGGGGAACCCCTGCTTAATTTTTTTTCCAGGGAGTCTCGTTATGCCTTGAAATCCGATATGGGAGTTCGTTTGGTAGACTTTTGTGTTTCGCTTGCGAACACAGTTATCACTTGTTACTATTATTTTTTTTTATTTATCACATTGGCTAGGGGGAGTTGTGGACCCAATTATAACTAGTTTAACCTCGCCCTAGCAGGTTTGCACCTGTCCTTAGTCAGGAAATTTATTAAGCCTTTGTGTGTCTTGTCTGTTTTCTAGTTAGTTCACTTTATGTCTATGGGAGTCTAGGATGATGTTTATTTCGCTGAACTTGATTACTCTTTATTTAGAGGCCGACTCCGACCTGCCGTTGGGTGTGGGGTTTCCTCACGATTGAGTTGTTATAATTCCCCTTTGGGTCGTTGTCTCTTCAACACATTCCCCGTTTCCCTTCTTTTTTAATATTGTCGTTTTAATAGGACAGCTAGCAGTATATTTGCTGGGTAGTAAATCTATACAGTAGTTAACAACCTAAAATACTAATTAGAACCTAATACATTTGTAAGAATATCAACTGTAGAAGGAAGCACTTGCGGACTTCCTATCAGTAAAACCGACCTAGCACGTCGTTGTGGGAATAAATTATCTGAGAATACTGATAAGCACATGAAAAGCCCTTCTGTTCATGCATTTCAATTATGAAAAAAATGATCAAACAGATCGGAGTGTGTGTTTTCCTACATTTTGTTGAAATTAGCCTGAATTATACTGGGAAACAGATCTCACTGAAAAACCTGGGTTGGCAGATGCTAATTTCTATACCTGAAAATGAATTTGGATTGTCTTCCTTTGATCGATCAGTAAAGACCTGTACATTAATAAATATGCTTCTTTTTGTTTAAAGTTTGTGCATTCAGTAACACCTTTAGTAAATTTGTTTGAAGAAGTTTGTGCATTTAGTATCACTTTATATACATTTTTAGATTAATGTTTTCAAGAACAAATGTATGCTTTTTTTAATTTCCAATCCCCCTTTTCGACCACCATATAGTATTTTTATTAATAGATTATTGAGTCATTATTGATTTAAAAGTATGTCAATATTTATACCGGTGATATATATAATCGTCATTTCCGATTGCAAACGGGATATGATAATAAATATGCTGGGAAAATACTGGATTGAGGATTAAGACGATTTCTGCATATTAAATAGTAGAAACCATGGCGACGAACAAGATGAAAGCAAGTAAGACTTTACGTTGTTGACATTTATGAAGGAGTGTTGCCGGGTAACGCTTTCGTTGTGTACGTACACAAATTTGAACTATTTTTCATGGGAGGGGTAATTTTAAATACGCTGTGATGTTCAGTCAATATTACAAAGAGGCGTGTTCTAATGCACACAAAGGTCAGTCAAGGTAAAATTTGTATATGTAACGGCGGATCTAGTGGGTTCTAGTGGGGGAATTCAAGCGTTTTTTTCTGCCCATTTGTCAATTTTTGCCCACATTCAAATAGATATATTCTAAACAGGGGGATTCAACTCCCGGGTCTTCCTCTGGATCCGCTCGGAGCTACCCGCCATTGTCGCTATATCCATTTGATAGGACTACAAAAATAGACTAAGTGTTTTTGTCTGTATATTTTAGAGTCCAAAAGTATTTTGTCTCCATATCATGTTTAAGTCCAAAAATGGAACACTACAAAACAACATGACCCCGTTACTAAAATATATATATGCCTGGGGCAGTGATCTTTCTACACAAAGGGGCTGTAATCTGTAATAGCAAAATTACATCCCTTATAGTCAAAGCATTCAAGATTTTTAAAGATTTTTATAAATGTGTTACATGAGCGATGAGGCCAAATTAGATTTAGAATCAAATAATAGAATAAAAGTCAGGATTCATGAAGCGCAGTGAACGTATAGCATAATAGTATAACTGAAACATATTAAAAATATACAAACAAACATTAAGTATACGGAGGGAGGGCGATTTTTCGAATAAATATTGAAAACCTTTAATTAACCACTTTGTTACAGTATGACAACAGTCCTATCATTTTATTATAATTAGGATTGTTCATGACCCAAACTCAGGATGATTCGGGCAATCTAATTAAATAATTCTCCTTCTGAAATTCTATTTTGAGACGAATTAATAATATTGTAAACTGGTCACGT
Source organism: Modiolus philippinarum (assembly GCA_002080025.1). NCBI lineage: Eukaryota > Metazoa > Mollusca > Bivalvia > Mytilida > Modiolidae > Modiolus > Modiolus philippinarum. The sequence continues at coordinate 73,238 of MJUU01066352.1, read as the reverse complement.
AAAATTTGGTCAAGTATACGAATACGAATACTTTATTGAACTCAGGCACAGTTAGTGTGCAACATGAGCTTACAATGAAATACATACATGTGAATATATAACTAATACAAATACAAAGATAAATATAAAGACAATGAAAAAAAAACACATTGTGGATAGAGGTACAGTAGCAAATAAACTACTTTTAGGATAAACTTTTTTGACAAATAGAAATGCTTATAAAACTTACTTTTGGAATAGATTATATAGATCTTTGAGAAAAATGGAAATACTTATGAGCAGTCGTGTATTACATAAGGTAAACATGCCAGCCATTTTGGCGACAATAATAAGAGGGGATATATTTGTTTCGAAGAGACTGAATTTGTTCATTATCACATATAAAAAGGTAATGATATTCATCACCTAGAGCATTATAGGAACATTTCGTACAAATCCTATTCTCTCTTCTAATGTTTTTCCAGCGACCAGTTTCAATCGGGATTTTGAAATTACTAAGTCGAAATTTTGTTAAAAAAATTCGGTGCTTTTCTCAAACTCTCAATAAATAAGATTCCAAACAAAATTTGTGTTTAAAGAGAGTATAAAAATGACCTCGTGAAGAAGTGGCAATATCAGAGCGCCACTTTTGTGTTAATTGATCAATAAAAATTTGTTTTACATGAACTTTAACCCAATTGACATTCAGAATAGTTTGATTTCTGAAAATAAAACTTAAACCAATGCTATCCAAAATATTTTGAATATTTTTTACAAATAAAATTTTGTTATTTGTGAATGTAAAGCAAATAAAAGTTGGTATATTTTTGAAGACAATTTGTTGCTTTGTACAAGACGAACCCAAATACACAGCATTCTACACTTGATGTTGTAATGACTTGTCAAAAGATTCAAAATGACTAAGAAAAATATATCCCATACCTGTATCATTAAATACTGATTCTATCTGAAACTACACTTTCTTTTATTAGCTCACCTGACCCGAAGGGTCAGTGTGAGCTATTGCCATCACGGAACATGGTTTAACATAGGACCATATGGGAAAATCACATATTCATCTACTCCTCTGAAAGCACTGAAGCAAATTCAACCAAACTTTACAGGAATGATGAATGGAAGGTCCTTTACAAAGATTGCTCATTTCGTTCCGATCCGATGAAAAACATGGCCGCCAGCACGGAACTTAGGTTTAACATTGGACTCTATTGGAAAAATCACATTTTCATCTTCTGCTCTGAAAAGGCTGAAGCAAATTGAACCAAACTTTACAGGAATGATGTACTAAAGGCCCTTAACAAAGATTGCTCATTTCGTTCCAATCCGATGAAAAACATGGCGGCCAGCACGGAACATGGTTTAACATAGGACCCTATGGGAAAATCACATTTTCATCTACTTCTCTGAAACAACTGAAGTAAATTCAACCAACTTTACAGGAATGATGAATGGAAGGTTCTTTACAACGATTGCTTATTTCGTTCTGATCCAATAAAAAACATGACCACAGTGTGGAACTTAGGTTTAACATTGGACCCTATGGGAAAAATCACGTTTTCATCTTTTCCTTTGAGTCTGCAGAAGCAAATTCAACCAAACTTTACAGGAAGGATGAATAGAAGGTCCTTAACAAAAATTGCTCATTTCTTTACAATCCGTTAGAAAACATGGCCGCCAGCACGGAACATAGTTTATCATTGGACCCTATGGGAAAATCACATTTTCATCTACTCTTCTGAAACCACTGAAGCAAATTCAACCTAACTTTACAGGAATGATGACTGAAGGTACTTTACAAAAATTGCACATTTCATTTCAATCCGACAAAAAACATTGCCTCAAGTGCAGAACATAGTTTAACATTGGAGCCCAGTATGAGAAAACCATCCTTTTCATCATCTTCTCTCAAAACAATTAAATCAAATTATACTAAATGTATAGAAGGTCCTTTGCAAAAATTACTCATATCAGTAGGATCAGACAAAACACACGGTGCTAATTGAGAACATACCTATACACCCTACCCCATTGGTAAAAAACATGATCATTTTTGGTCATGCATGGCATAGAAGCGTTTTGTCAGGTGAGCGATACAGGCTCAGTCTCTGAGCCTCTAGTTTTTTAAAGACAATATGTGCTTCTTAATTTCGTATTGTTTTGCAATAATTTACACCAAACTGAAATCATTCTTAACTGAGCACGAATTTCAAAATCTGCCCAATTCACCATAAACCATGAAAGTAGGAATAGTATTTCTTACTCCAAGTATTCGCGTGCAAAATTTCAAATGAAACTGATCAATAGTTTCATATTTTCATAACCCCATACACCTAAGTAACTATATTTATCAACACAATTTCTAGCACTTCACCTTCACCTTGTATAGTAAAATTGATGTTGTGACTACATTTTCTTTTAGAAAATATAATTACCGCAGTTTTTGTGTCGCCTGCTCTAAGCAGAGTCGACACATGGGTATTACTATCTGTCGTCTTGCGTCGTCGTACTGCGTCGTCTGTCGGTTTTTGTATCCGCAACTCCTCCAAAACGGCTGGTCCGATTCCAACCATACTTTCAGGACATGTTGTTCACTTGGTGTAGTTATGCACCTGTTACTTAGAATTTTGATTTCACAGATTTTAAAGGTTCATGGAGCCAAAATAGTTCATTAGTTAATCTTGATTGTTGATCCATAACTCCATGATAACTACGGGTCAGATTCTTACCGAACTTGCAGGATATGTTGTTCACCTGTTACTTAGGGTAACCCGAACCCTAAAATTTTTGTTTTACAGATTTTAGAGATTCCCTGGGCCAAAAAATCTTAATTGTTAATCTGGTTAGTTAATCCACAATTCTATGTAATTATAATTCAAGATTCCATCCAAACTTGCAGGATATGTTGTTCATCTGATCTAATTGTGCATTTATTACATAATATTTTGACTTTATAGATTTTAGAGGTTCACTGAGCCAAAATAGCTCAATTGTTAATTCAGATTGTTAATCTGGAATTCCTTCAAAGCTGTAAGTCATATTGCAACGAAGCTTTCAGAATATGTTGTTCACCTGATATTATTGTGAACCTTATACTTAAAATGTTGATTTTACAGATTTTAGAGGTTCACTGAGCCAAAATAGCTCATTTGTTAATTTGTTTGTTAATCTGCCACTCCTTCAAAAATGTCTGTCATATTCCATCCGAACTTTCAGTATATATTGTATATCAGATCTGATTATGCATATTATACTTAAAATTTTGTTTTACAGATTTTAGAGGATTGCCAAGCTAACATAGCTCATTTTTTAATTCATTTTTTTAATCTGAACAAGTTCTTCAAAAAAGGAATTCATATTCCAAACAAATTTGCAGGATATGTTTTTTCTCCTAATCTAAATATACACTTGATACTTGAAATTTTAATTTTACAGATTTTAAAGGTTCACTGGGCCCAAATGGCTCTTCTGTAGTGCAGGCGACACAAGTGTTCCATGGAACAACCATAAATTTTGTTGACCTGCAATTTCCAAATTTCACAATAAGATTGGAATATATCAAGAGCTTTTTGCATACCTTCCTTACTTTCTGACAAAATAACAGTATCGTCAGCATACAAATATACCCCTATCACAACATACAATGAACAATGGCGTGCTATAGATATTTTAGCCTCTGAGTATCGAATTCATTTTTGGAAGATATTAAATATATATATTTTTGTACCTTTCCATCGGTACATTTCACCGATAAAGGGACATAAAAGCAAGCCTTTGCTTTGCATTTCAATTATTATTAAAGTTAACTGAATTAAATCAATATAGATTTTTAATTTGTTCCATTTTTTAGCTCACCTGACCCGAAGGGTCAGTGTGAGCTATTGCCATCACTTGGCGTCCGTCGTCCGTCCGTCGTCCGGCCGTCCGTCCGTCCGTCCGTTAAACTTTTCACATATTCATCTTCTCCTCTGAAACCAATGAGGCAAATTCAACCAAACTTTACAGGAATGATGTATGGAAGGTCCTTTACAAAGATTGCTCATTTTGTTCCGATCTGATATAAAACATGGCCGCCACCGCAGAACTAAGGTTTAACAATGGGCCCTATGGGAAAATTCAAATTTTCTTCTTTGCTCTGAAACTGCTGAAGCAAATTCAACCAAGCTTTACAGGCATGATGAACTGAAGGTCCTTAACAAAGATTGGTCATTTTGTTCGGATCCAAAAAAAAAAAAAACATGGCCGCCAGCACAGAACATAGTTTATTTTGGCCCTATGGGAAATTCACATAAAAACAATTGGCCACCATGCAGAACATCGAAAACCCTGCTTCAGTATTTTGTCAGGTGAGCGATACAGGCTCAGTGTCTGAGCCTCTAGTATAAATATATTGCTTGGAGATAGATCACTTCAGTAAAATGTAGATTTTTTTGTAAGCCTCAGGTAGTTGTATTATCATAGCATAACAATAAGGACAGCAGATCATACAACCTTCTTCTCAATCTTTTATAAAATGATATTGGTTGAAAAGCTCGGATCTGTTTTAGGAAGAAATAATATGTCGACCAAGAAATGCATGGAACATCGACCTCCAGCTTTGCTGTCAGTCAATATGCATCTCTCAGGTCAATATAAGATCGTATTGACCTATAGAAAGGCTATGATTTTATGATGTAACTATTTTACTTGAGTTTTACACAGTTTAGTACTCATGTAGTTTAGAGGACTCTTCTACTCTATAATGAGCTAGAACAAAAATTTTTCAAACTTTTGTATATTTTTGTTTATCCAGGATAATAATACCGATGCCTTCGCCAATATCTTTCCCCTGACTATAAATGAAACACTTGCTAAAATTTAAATATCACTCCTCATAAAGAAAACTCTTAATTCTAGTCAAATCAAATATTTAAACCATATTTATTCACAACCATTTGATAAAGGGCATATTTAGATATAACTAGAAGACATTATAAGTTATCATGCATTGAACCAACTAATATGATTATTTAGATAGTGTCGAAAATCGTTGAACGGCAAGCGACCTTCAGGTCGCGCCGTTCAACCATTTTCGACACTATCTACATAATCATATTAGTTTGTTCAATGCATGATAACATTTTTGTGCGGTTATGCAAACCTGTTTGTGTTTAACTAAGAAAACAATAATTACAAAATGACCTACATGATTATACACATAAACGCTATGTCTACTGACCGCGTACTCTAGACAATACACAGCCGAATGATGTATTGATTTTTCATGTTGTATAAAGTTTACATGGCGTTTTCGTAATACATGTAGCGAAAACCTTTGAAAACGAATGCAAATAAAATATTTCATATAATTTACATGTTATTCCAAGTATATGTATTTCACATTTTAATTTTTTAATGTAAATATCAGGCTGAAATTAGATGTACATTACGTTGAAGTAAACTATGTTAAACTGTAATTACGATATGTTTATTTGTCCATGCTTACTGCATGTTTGTGAATTTTGTCCTTATGTACCATTCTTATATATACGCTTTTGAATGACTTTGGTCTACATGTAGGTGAAACACTACATTATCATGATTATTGATTGTCTTGTGTAGGGCGGACATGGTTATTTAGCAGGTGGTTAATCAGCCAATAGAATCCAAGTTAACATCCGCATAACCGCACAATTTTTTTTAAATTGGTCTGTTTTTGAAGAAGTTATTGCAAAAATAGTTTGACAGATGCTGTTTTTTCCCAATTTCAGAATAGATATGAGACAGAAAACAAGCTAATCAAAGTTTAAAGTAACTTAAATTTAAAGTTGAAACATGGCCGAAATTAAATACAAAAAATTTTACAAATACATTCAATACCTTATTATTTAGAACCTAGTAAATGCTTAAGTAAAGCGTCTACGGATGGGACATAACTGAGCATATATGTCCTTATGCATATTAATTTTGCTTGCTCAGACATCTTATTTACCATATTTTGATAGGAGACATATTTAGGCAAAACCTGAAAAAGGATTATTCTTTATATGGTTTATTTTTAAAGAAGTGCTAGGATGATTTGCTGTCTTTACTATGTTTTGAGACACTTTAAAACAATATAAAGGACTATGAACAACCTTATCAAAGCTCATATTAGCTTTAATTTTATGTCTATACATGAACAAAAGTAAATACAGATTTTTTCAAACAACAACATTCAAAACTGAATTACATTGATAATTTACACAGTTTAGTACTCATGTAGTTTAGGGGACTCTTCTACTCTATAATGAGCCAGAACAAAAATTTTTCAAACTTTTATATATTTCTGTTTATCCAGGATAATAATACCGATGACTTCGCCAATATCTTACCCCTGACTTCACTACAAAAACTCATTTTTACTTCGTTTTATATATTTTTTTATTGTCTTGGTTAATACGTGTTTATATGTAATTTTTCGAAATTTTTATGTTGAAATCTCGTTATAAGTACACGTATGCCTGAAGGTATTAACACAGTTTTATACATTTTTACATAAGAAAACCTAATACATGTATTCAAATTAATTTTGCTGTTTTCTGTAAGGTCATTTCAATATCATTTTTCGATCTAAACATAAATTTCTAAATATGTTAAGAAGTCACAGGTTGTCAGGAAGAAGTAATATAGTGGAGACTGGCGGTTGGACTTGGGTCATCATTCCTTCGAGACTACGAAGGTACATTTTTTTTTATGAATGTCTGAATGAGTATTGTATGTTTTAATTTATGTGTCTGAATGAAACAAGTCAATTTTCATGAAAGGCTGAAATTATTATGTTAAAATTTTTTTGAATTCCAAATTCCAATGATGTTTTGTAAATGATATTGAGAAACTTACAATCTGTGATTTTTCAAGTCGGAAGTACCGCACCAAAATGATTATCTTTTCGAAGTAAGAAGTACGCAAACTTCATTCAGAAATTACAACATTATAAAACTAGCGAATAACCATGGAAACATAACTTTTCAAAGTCGACTGCAAGAGCGGGCTTTTTAATTTGAACCGCCTGGATGACAGAATTGCTCATGTACATGTATAGTCTTCTGAGTTCCGCTGGGTTCTAGATATAAATATTGAAACATTTGTTTAATGGTTCTGCATTTATGTTAATAGGAGTACATAGAATATTGAATACTTATCTGCACTTTGGTTTTAATCATATTCTGATTCTATATTACGTTAAAAAACTATATGCAATATTTCACTAAAGGATATGGATTAAATGAACATGAGGCCATAACGCATATATATGTTAACTCCCGCTGCAATAATTTAAATGAGCTTTATGGCCATTTCGGAAATTAATTCCCAGTCAGCAGCACTAGAACCCAAACATAGGAAATCCAAGATTTCAAAAAATGTTAAAAATGCATAAAACCAAACGAAATCCGAATAATCAGTGAAATCAAATGGAGTTAAGGACAAAACTACGATGGAGGGATTTAAACCTTATGTTTTTGGTTTTGCATAAATGAAGATAAATAACTAAATACCGAAGTTACTGTAAATTTAAATTCTGCATATACGCATTTCGACAACTTATGTCTCTTCAGTGCAGATAAAATCTAAACGTTTGGAAGACCATAAAATCAAATATGTTAAAAAAAACTGATAGAGAACAAATGCCCAATATAATCAGCTAAGGACAGAGCTTTGCATAAGGGAGATACTTCTTAGTTTTCAACAAAATTTACAGAATTTTAGATATTGCAAGGTTCGAAAAAGTTATAAACAAATTGTGCAAATATGAATATGAATAAAATGTAGCAGACATGACTGTAATGTAGCACTCTTGTACATAATGTAGCACACGTGTACATAATGTAGCACACATCTACATAATGTCGCATATGTGTGTGTAATTGTATACAAATATGTATACGTCAAATTTCCAAATAAAGTTTCACAAGCAAACAATACATTATGATTTTTTACAGTCAGGAACACAAAAGAAAGGAACATATAACTTTAGGGCTGGTTGTTTCCTTAATCCGGATATCTGGCAAATACCTCGTGAAAGCTTATCGTTTTGTTTCCTTATTTCGGATAAGTATGTACTAAGTTGGTTTTCTAGGGAAATAGCGATTTTGATGGTGTCAGTTCTCATGCCCTTTTGACATGTGCCATGCAATTTTGCACTCTTCATGCCATATTATTGCTTGAAAAATTGAATTGTATTAAAGTATTAAGTAAATAGACTTAGCTAAATTTTAGCATTTATGACGATACAGCCGTTGTGAATTATTTCCCTGATGGCGAAGGCCTTTCTTAACAACGGTTTCATTTTGTCAGAAAAGAGGAAAATGCACAAGTCTTCGAAATTTGGATTGTTTTTTATCCACAGCTTAAATAAATCTGTAGGTTATACCTCTTGTATTTATTTAATGTAAAGACAAAATTTTATTTATAAGATGGATCTGAGATGTATGTTGAATTTCATATTTGCTTCTTACGCATGAAAATCACTTTTTCTTTATTCGCAGATTTTGATAAATTCAACTAAAAAATGAAAGTGAAAGTAAGAAAAGTAAGTACATTTATTTAAAAAAAGTTTTTTATAATGAGGTTTGGTTACATGATTTTGCCTCCAAATATCAAAATTAAAGTCAGTGGCGGATTTAGGGGGGGGGGGCCCCCTTAGGTGAGGCTTGTTTAGGGTATATTGGGATTTGGGATACGGGATATTTGCCACTTTTGTTAATGGGATATGGGATATTTGAGGCAAAAAGTACTGGGATATGGGATATTTTGACCATGGAAAACGGGATATTTCGATAATTAATGGGATTTCCAATTTTCAAAGGGATATTTTCGTCCAGACTTACTGGGATACGGGATATTTGGACCCCCCCTAAACAAGCCTCTTAGGTCGGAAAATACTTAAAATTCCTAGGGGTTTTTAAAAAAAATGGGTTCCGGGCCCCCTTTTGAAAAAAATATTGGTCCCCCCCTGAGCAGAAAGTTTGGATCCGCCACTGAAAGTACTGTAAATTGGTAGCCAGAAATTCAGAAAACATACAAAAATATGCATGGTGGGTCGAGAAAATACATATGTGGCTTCACCATTCCACAGTGTAATATTCATTTCATGCTTAAGTTGTGAAAAGAATGCAAAACAGCAGACGAATGGTGTGTTGCAGTTACATAACGGATCATGTCTTTAGTACCTATCATGCCTATATAACGGATTTGTTGATATTGCTAAATTTCGATGTACGCAGAACTATACGGATGAGTAAAGCCCAATGTATATATTTCGCACAACCTTCATTGCATATTTTACGAAAGGATATGGAGTAAATGAACATGAGACCATAAAACATATGTTATTTCCAACTGCAATAATTTTAATTGTATGGCTATTTCGGAAATTAATTCATCATCAGCAGCACTAGAACCAAAACATAGGAAATCCACAATTTCAAGAAATGTTTAAAATGCACAAACCAAACGAAATCCGAATGATCAGTTATATTCTGCTGAAGTGAAATATCCAGGTAAATCCTGCGATTTGATTGGTATGATATGAGACCGCATCCCCTTGGTAGCAAAATAACAATTTTTAAAAATTTATAGTACTTCTAGCAGAATATTAAGTTATTCGGGCTTCACAGGGGATACGGGTTCATATTCCCTGTGTGTGCCCTTTATCCCCTTTCCCTGACGGCCCAGGGGATATAAAACACAGACAGGGAATATGAACCCACATCCCCTGTGAAGATTCCCGAATATACATATCATAATGAATAGAGCTATAAGGACAAAACTACGATGGAGGGAGTTAAACCTTAGGTTTTAGAATTTACATACATTTAGAAAATAATTACAAAGTATAATCTCATGTACAACTACACCATTCTAAGAAAAATAAGAGCATACATCTGAAGTCAATATGTGTGTCACTGTATCTTATAGGTTTTAATAGGATATATCCGTTCGTGTTCGGAAATATAAATATGACGATAAGCAATGAAGGGGATATGAGTAAATGTAAATGAGACAAGTTCTCTGCAAAAACATTGTAAAACAAAACAGTTTTATGGTTCAGCTCTTTTATTGTTGTTGTTCATCAAATTAAAAAAAAATTTTAGCTTTTAGTTCCATTTAATGCTACATTTCCTCCAGTGAATTTTCACTCGAATTTAATTTCAATCAAGATGTATATATTGTAGAAATGATGAAATGATGAAATTTTGACTGAAAGCTTGACGCATGTGGGAAGAAAATGAAAGTAAGTGCTAAAAATATTTTTCGTACCGTGCAATAAAATACCATATAGACTTATGGGGATAACACACACACTGTAGAGACATAAGTTGTCGAAATGCGCATATGCAGAAAATAAATTCACAGGAACTTCGCTATTTATTTACACACACACAGCAAAAAAAAGTAAAAAAAAAAAAAAAAAAAAAAAAAAAAAAAAAATCCAAAAAACAAACAAAAAAAAAAACGTCAATAACACACATCAATTAGCACAACCTTGAACGGATATTTAATAATGCATGATCATTGTGACAATATTCTCCCTTTACCAGTACCTTATAACCGAAATCATATGTTCTATTTGTATTAGCATCTTCCTAAATCTCTGTACGAATGGGTTTATGACAATAAAGATATATCAGTAGCGGATCCTGGGGGTGAGGGGCAGGGTGGCCCGCCCCCTTAGATTGGTTATATTTAAAATTCCTAGGATTTTCATGACCCCAGATCGAGGATCGGGGGCATATTGTTTTTGTCCTGTCTGTCTGTCTGTTTTTCTGTGCCCGAAACTTTTAACCTTGGCTATAACTTTTGAACTATGTAAGGTAGACTTTTCATACTTGGCAAGTGTATAGGTCTTGTCAAGAGGAACATACAAATGCAAAAAAAGTTAGGTCTGAGGTCAAGGTCACAGAGATAAAAAAGGGATGGAATTGGGTATTTTCATATATTTTATTGTAGAATCCGGGGGCATATGTAGTGTTTCACAAACACATCTTGTTTTTCGTAAAATTTGGTTCCGCCGCCCCCCTCCTTTGTGGAAAAAATATGGGTCGCCCCAACCCCTCCCCTTTTTAGAAGAAAGTGTGGATCCGCCCAGGCCGATAAGTTATTAGTTTTAAACAAAAGAAATGGAACTCTTCATTAAACGAAACAAAATGGAACTCTTCATTAAACGAAACAAAAAAGGTCTACTTAGATTTGTTTTCCGTAGTTACAAATTCCAAAAAGTTGTTTCTACTTAGAAAATTTAATGATTTTTTAAATCGTGTATTTCATTAAGGTATAGAAATAATGTAAATGTTTGCCGTTGGGTTGTAAAGTTTGTAATTAGTGCGTAAATTGCGGTATAAGTGGACTGAAGTTGGTGTCTATCATTCTGGATGACACAAATATACATCTCCAGATTTTCTCCAAAAATGGCATACTGATTCATAAAGAATTGATCAGTATGTGTGCAAAATTTCATTTCCGCCCTTCCACGCAAATTCCCAGAATAAAACCCCATTTCAATAACCATTTCACCCTTTTCTATTGCAATCAAAACCCGTTGTCCCTTCCGCCATTATTTCTTTCTTTTTTCTTAATTTTGGGTTAGAAAAGTACTTGATATTATTAGAAAATTTTGAGCAGAGGCGAAGGTTAACCAGATTACGCATCTCGGCTCATAGACTGCAGATAGAACTAGGTAGATACCAGGGTACTCTCAGACAAGATAGGGTTTGTATCAGGTGCACCTCAGGTGAAGTTGAGGATGAATTACATTTCATATTTTCATGTGATAAGTTTAAAGAAGAGAGAAAAGAATTACTGAAACGTGTTTTATTATCATGTCCAAATTTTGAGAGACTAAATTTACAAGACAGACTAAATTGGATTTTGAATACAGAAAACTTGGACATTTTGACCCATTTGTCAAATTATATTTTAAAAAATGAAACTTGATTTCAAGCCTTATTGAAATTAATTTATTTTCCAGCTATTCACATATAGGATATCATACAAATGGAACTTTTTGCATCGTCCCTTGGTGATTTTTGCAATTGGGTGACCATTTTGCTTGCCCTTCTGCTTAAATCACGAGGTAGTTCCATTGGTGTCTTATACTAGTGAATTTAATACAATTCAGATATGTATCTGTAGGGTATCCGTATACATTGAGCTTTTGCATTGTCCCTTGGTGAAACTTTTTTTCATGAACTCCATATGACCTCATCACTTTTTTGAAGCCTGGATCTTCTTTTATTTAATGTTTTATTCGATCTTTTAGCACGAACATATAAACAATAATCATTCATTATTTCAATTTTCTAGCTATTTTGAATTCAAAATTCATTCCGGTAGGTCAACTATAGGAGCAAGAATGGGACAAGAACTAAGACTATAAAAACTGCTTAGTTAAGACAAAGAATAATGTTGTGTATTTGTATTGTAGTTATTCAATGCATACAATCTATTTTGATATAGTTCTTTTTAAAGACATGTAATATTGACCAATAAACAAGTCTTGAAACTAACACCCTTCAAACCAGACCAATGGCATCTTAAAGGAATTAATGAAGATTTGAGATGATTTATTGCATGGACTTGTAATTTACAGTTTTTGAAATAGCACAAACTTTGCTTATAGATATTTTGGCGTCTACATCTAAAAGTCGAAGCTTTTTTTGGTGGTTTGTTTGAAAAATATGGACGACTTGTAGCAAGACATCCATGGAAAGTAATACTGTTTGTTGCCATTGTTGACGTGGGCTTCAGTATTGGTCTGTTGAAACTTGAGAGGGATAATAGCACAGAGCAATATGTACCTAAGGATAGCACCGCCAGTAAAGACAGGGAAAAGGTGAGGTTGCCGCAATAACAGATGTTTATTTTTTCGCACTGTTGTACATGTACTGTTGCAGTATTGAACAATCTTTTATATTAACAACACCGACTCATAACAAAAATCAATGCAAAATATAGATTCGTGGGTGCTACAAAATCCCTGAATAATAAAATACTATGACTTAGATGTGTTTTAAGTTTGATTCTAAAATAGCATACTAATATAAATGAAGCAAAATGCTTCCTCATATGGTGACTATCTTTTCAACAAAAGACATAATTTTCGGCATCAAGTCCTGCTTTTCTGTCTTCAGAATACTTGCCTAATTTCCACAAATATTGTACCATGGTTATTAAACTTTCTGTTATTTTCAAAGTGCTTAATTATAAATTATATAATTAAATTTTATCAGGCTTATTCCATGTTTGATGTGAATGTACAAAACAACTTCTACCATCAAAGCTTATTAGACTTTGGACAATATGCAACAGTTATTATTCAAAGGAAAGATGGCGGGAATATGGTGGACATGACAATATGGAATGAATTATTTTCTCTGAGGAATTATATACAAAGCACGAATATAACTTACGGTGGATATATTTATACATACACTGATCTATGTGCCAGGCGTTTTTCAGCATGTGTTATTGATGGGGAGTATATCCTAGGAAATGATTTCATCCAAGATCTCAGCAACGGTACGGTGTCATACCCGTCTTACTTTGCCTTTGGTTATCAACATAATATTAGGGATACTTTTGGAAAATCGGTGTCGTCCGGAGGCTTTTTAATATCTGCCTCAGCAATAAGATTCTCATTTAATTTGGAAGATTCAGATGCGTCCAGTGATTGGCAGGATGCATTCTTAATTCGTATTAAAGCATATGAAAGCAGCATATTGAAATTTGACTTTGCACATTCTACCAGCTTAGACGAAGAACTATATGCAAATATTTCAAGTGATATAGCTTTCTTTGCAGTAACATTCACTTTGATCATAACGTTTGCTGGTTTGGTGTTATTTGGCGGGAACAATGTTTCAAACAGATATTCATTAGGCATGGCTGGTGTAGCATCCACAGGCCTGGCGATTATAGCTTCGTTTGGATTTGTATGTCTATGTGGAGTCCCATTTGCAAGTATTGTTGGAACAATGCCATTTTTGATCATAGGTATGTATAGTAAAGTGAGTGAGAACCGAACCGTCAGTCAGAAACCACACATTGTGAAAACCCGCAAAGTATTTGGTTAATTTTAAAAGTTTCTATACATTCACATATTAAGTTTTACAAAAGAGATTTTTGCGGGAAAGCCATTAGTAAATTTTTCATTTATTAATCTAAAGATCTTGATCTCGGCTAGGTCAATCAGACGAACATTTAGTTCAAAAGTACCCCCAAAATACGAGAATATGTAATCGTAGACGCCATCTGGAAACGTTGCCTGTCATACGTGAAGACAATGGGGGAATTTGCAACACACTCTAGATAAATCTTAGCTGATATCCTACAATGTTAAAAAATAGATAACAGGAAACACCTACAATGGCTGAAAATTATAATTACATGCAACAATTTGCATGGGAACTACACAAGAAAAACACGTATAAGACAAAAGACAAACGTAGACAACGATAGGAACTCGGGACAGCCGGACTTGGTACCGGCACTAGCAAAAGCCAGCGGTAGGGTTAAACCGGTTTATGGGTACCCAAACCTCCCCTTTATCTGTCCCGTTTCCCTATAATATAAAAACGTAAGAATAAAACCCAATACAGGTAGACTACTAACTCCATGACCACAATCTTGAAAGGAGAGAAAAAGACAATACGTAATTTTGAAAGATGGGTCAAGGGGTGCTCGCCGCTAAACCTTAGATGGAAAGTATTATCATTTCTAAAACCCTGTCATTTATAACATGTAATTATATCGGTAAAACTTCATAAAACATCCGGAAGGTTAGGTGATAACATCATATATCTTAATAAACAATAAAGGGATATGATGAAAATGCACATGAGACAAAGTCTCTACAAATACATAGTAAAATAAAGCTCTGGAACAATGCTTTTATTGTTGTTCTTCATATTGACGTCACCACGTAGCATTCAATTAAGACTATGCTCATATCTCATAGTAAGTTCCAGACGGCACCAGTACCGGTTTGAGCGGAATTCATTGCGTATTGTCGAGCAATGCCACATCTATGACCTCCATTATCCATGAATGTGTGGTAGTCAACAACCACATAGAATGAACTAGCAAAGTGTTATTACAATCGCAGTCATCCGTTAAACATGTGCAGCAAGAAGGTATTAAGACAAATCAAAAGAGAGATACTACACAATTTTCAAAAAGTCGACCATCCATGTGTTAAAAAAATTATAACGC
The DNA here is from genome assembly GCA_002080025.1 of Modiolus philippinarum. NCBI lineage: Eukaryota > Metazoa > Mollusca > Bivalvia > Mytilida > Modiolidae > Modiolus > Modiolus philippinarum. The sequence goes on along the minus strand of MJUU01066352.1, from coordinate 58,013 downwards.
TGCCAAAAAGAGTGATAGATTGGTTACTGAACCACGAAATCCACGAAAATTGGAACCCCAAGAACAGAGTAAAACGGTGAATCAAGATTGGTATAGTTTAAATCATTTAACTAACATTGTTATTTTTGTCTTTCAGGTATAGGAGTAGATGATATGTTCATCCTATTATCAGGACTAGCTGACACGTCACATGTTGATGACGTAGAAACACGTATAGGTAAAACTATGAGGACAAGTGGTATAGCTGTAACAATTACATCATTAACTGACGTCATAGCGTTTTGTGCAGGTGCCTCCTCACTGTTTCCTGCGGTGAAACACTTCTCACTATTTACGGGTATGTTATTATGATAAATGTGTCTATGGGGTCGAAAATAGCCGCAGTTAAAACTGTTGCCATTGTCACGGGTTTCCAGAAGTACTTTTTAAATTTGAAGAAGTATTTGATGACTGGAGAGAAAAAAAAAACAAAATATACTTGCATTTTAAGTCTTGTTTTCAATTCCATGTTTACTCCGAATCTATTGAAAACTGGTAGCTCATCTCAGTTGGATTTGATAGTGGATACGTTGTATCTTGTTTCTCGAGTTGAATTAAGTTGGATGGAAATGTTCTTCCTTCGTAAAAACGAAAGTAAATGACACTTTTCTGATAATTGATTATATGATGTGATAAACAGATTTTTTTCCCGAGCTCTCAATGGGTAGCATACGAATCTTACTCAATCGTAACTACTCAACCATTTGCTGCATAAATAAATTTAGTGTAGCGGAAATAGCCGAGTAGCTACGATTGGGATCTTACTGAAACATCAGAGACTACAAAGATGGACTCTTTCGTAAAATTAACTTAGAAAATAACATTGAAATGACTGATGTTTCAGGAAGGCATAATTATAACTTTTAGTTACTTAATGTACCGACTTTCTTACAAATGATTGTATTATCTTTATGATAGATGATATCCTGTCTCATCGTTGAAGATCTCGTTTCACCTAGGAATCGGGTCTATTCCTCTCCCCTGCGCACATGTATCATGGTATATTTTAGGTGTTGTTATCTCGTTGCATATATGGATGTAAAAATGTCTAGCCCTCTACACTTAAATATACAACAAACTGTTTTTGAAATATTAAATATCCACCATGTGCACATCATCTTCAAGTAAGTGGCAACCAGACGTTTTCCTTCATGGTCCTTATCATATACCATTTTAATTATTTATCAGACGCAGAATTAAGGGTTGGCGCAGGAGGCGAGCGCATCTCCTAACATCGGAAAAATTGTTAGTCTTAAGACTTAAATTTGGTTTTTGTAAAAAAAATTTCCTAAAGATGTTTGCAGCTCGCTCAGCTCGGCATTTTCTTTTATTGTGCTCCCTATCTATAGATCCTAGATTCTCCATTTTTAAACCCATTTTTGAAACTCTCTCTTGACGTTGACATAATGATCTGTCAATTAACCATAACAAGTATTATAACTTATTCTTTTAAAAGCATGATGGTTCTAGTTGTTCAAATCGCCTCCCATCAGCTTCCACAATTCCTCCTACATTATTACTAGTTGAAACTTTCAACAATGTATCATTGAGTGGTGCTGTTGTGATATGCTTTTTTGAAGCTTTGATCTTACCTTTATAGTTTCCCTAATTATAAGCAAAACATGGTTGTTATAGTCCTCTTATTATGCATCTCTTGGTGAGATTCTGTGATGGTTTTGAGAGATTCATGCTTCCATAATTTTATTGCCCACCTCATATTTTAGGTTGTACGATATGTTCAAGTTGAAATGTTTCCTTTAGGGAAGTATGACGTTGGTCAGTTATCTTTTCCATTTTGCTTTTCAGTTGCCATCTGCAGCATTTCTTAAACTACTGCATGGATTTTGATGAAGTTTGAGAAATATGTCCTTAAATGATGCAATCCTTTAGAATTTGATCTGACATGATTTTAGTATAAATTTTAATCAAGGATACCTTGTTGCAATACGCATGAATTTTTATGAAATTTTCAGAGATTTGTGGATTTATCATAGCACATGTTTGAACCTTAGTATAGCAGATTGTTGCTGTGTAAAATAACACAGCATGATTTTATCACTGATACTAAAGGTTAGTATCTCATGGCAAGTCTTCCCTAGGCAAATTACAGAATTTCGAATTTCGATGGAACTTTCAGAAATTCTTCGCTACATTTATTGCAACGGTCAAGCGAGTGACAAAAGTTTCAATTCAAAGAGATTTAATTTCACACCCCAAGCCGACGCTCGCAAGTACTGACCGCAGATATAGAAGCATTGTTGATAATAGATTGACATCGATGTATGTAAATCAATTGATTGAAAGCGCTACCCGGAGAAGATTTTAAATTTGATTGGATATTTTTATTATTATGTAACCAATCAAATGCAAAATCTTATCAAGACGCTACTGTCAATCAGTTATTCTGCGTGCACGATCTATGTTGTCTCCTGTCAATAAATTAACAATGTGTAAAATGTTTTTCTTTCTCCGCAGGCAGTCTTTCGGAGCGTCGGCTTGGGGTGTAAAATTACTTAATTGCTTGACCGTTGCAATAATAGCTATTATTTTATTGTTTGTTACCTCTGTTGTTGGAGTTTATTTCGGATCAGATTACATTCTTTGGTAATCAACACTTTTGTCTTGAAGATATCCTTCCACTTTTCAGATGTTTGAAAACCTTTTATTTTTATTTTTAAAAACCCTTTAATTTTTCAAGTCTTAGTTGTAATTCGACACCAGATTTGTTCTCCAGCATGCATCCACCCAAGGCCATAGCATGTCTAAATGCAAACTAAGCACTTCTGGCAATCCTGCACACTTTAAGGCATGTAAGGGTATCAGACTTGTGTAGTTTAAACATTTCTTATTCCATTATCAGGGGTATCTTTGATACAGCCTTTGGTTACAGGATTTCATCGTGACAAAAGTATTAAAATTTATCCGTTATAATGATCCATTAAATATTTTATCATTAGAGTTGTCCTTCAAACACTAATGTAACAAATGATATTCAAAGACGACTTTAAAGCAAAAGTTTGAATAAAAACTTATACCTTATACAATTTGCACTATAAAAGTGAATAAATCCCTTCTCTATTTTCAGGAACGGCTATTCTGTTTTGTTATTTGAATTACGTCACATTTTTCCTGGGCTGCATGACGATCAATGAGAAAAGAGTTTTGCAGAACAGACACTTTTTCACGTGCAGAATTACAAAGTCCACAAAAGAAATGATGGATGCTGGGGTGTCCAATATAAGGATTTTCTTTTGCGCGGGATCTCCAAATAAACACAGGGATGAAGTTGAAGGACCTCTAGAAAAATACCCCAAGCGGGTTATCAAAAAGATTGTTCTGTATACACCAGCCAAGTTTATAATCATCCTGATTTTTGCTGGTTTTGTAGGAATTTCAATTTATGGAACGGTTAATTTTGAAGAAGGTCTCAACTTAAAAGATTTAGTATCAACAGATTCTTATTTCCATAGTTACCAGGTAGCGCTCACAGACTTTTACGATCAGAGTTTTAGTATTTCACTTAATGTTCAATCTGGTGTTAATTACAGATCCAGCGATACCCTCAACGCCATTAATACACTTCGGGATAAACTCAGAAATGACTCAGATATCGATGATACTTTTTTCATTTCATGGCTGCATGGATATATGGGGTCAAGTTATTGCGATAGCACATCAGAGGCAAATTTTACAGCAGGGTTAGCGTCATTTCTGGCAACAAATGAGGGAAATTTATACGTGAATGACGTAACATACTATGGAGACACCATTTATGCAACAAGGTTTCATATTTTGACTGAAAACTTAATGTCATCCACTAGACAAGGTAAAATGATGATCCGAGTCAGAGACATAGTAGCGACTTCTTCTTTACCGGTATTTGCATACTCTCCAACGTTTTTCTTTATTGAACAGTTTGTTGCAATTTATGGCCAAACTATGCAGACATTAGGTATATGTGTTGCAGCTGTATTTGTCATTACTACTGTCTTTCTACCACTTCCAGTTATGATATTATTTATCACCATGACTGTGGTTTTAATTATGGTGTCTGTCATTGGATTTATGCATTTTTGGGGACTTACATTAAGCTCAGTAACCATGATTCATATCATAATGTGCATAGGATTCTGTGTAGACTTTGCCACTCACATTTGTCATGCTTTTGTTCAGGGTAAAGGGCATACCCGAAACGAACGCGTAGGTTTGGCAATAGACAGATCTGGTGGTCCTATACTAAACGGAGGTCTCTCGACAATAGTTGGTGTACTGATGTTGGCGGTGTCAAAGTCTTTCATCTTCTTTTCGTTTTTTAAGGTCATGTTTATGGTAATGGCGTTTGGCATGTTGTATGCTTTGTTTCTACTTCCGGTTCTGTTGTCGTTTTTCGGACCAGACTATCAGCATGAGGATGTAAAAATGGATAAACGTGTAAGTGATGAAAATATTGAGCTCAAGACTCCAGAACGTGCAGAAGATAAATTGAAAACTTCAAATCATCATAATGGAACGCCAATGGTATTCGAAAATTCCACATTTACACTCGAAAACGAGAGCTTATCCGCTCTTCATCATGGAAAGAAACTGCCTCCAGTTGAGGATGGAGTTACAAATAAAGTAAGAAAGAAAAAACGAAAAAGAAAGAAAAAGAAAAAAGAAAAAGATGTAAACAATTCTTCTCCTATAACAGGAGACAAACATGTAACAGAGTAAATAAGCTTCAGGGATGAACTTAATTTTTGTAGCATAATATTTTTTTTACCTTTTATATTTTGATCTATGTGATAGACTTTTGCCTTACCTCACATCATTTTTATATAAAAAATACATCAATTAGCGAATACTGAGGCAAAAGGGACACTTCTTTGAAAATCACATAGTTGAATCAACAAGGAATTACCACGAACTCCAACAAAAATAAACCTTCATACGTCAAAAAGATTGTGTGGTGCCCTGTAAGGTTAATTTTCTTTTGCACCTAGCCTTGTAAATGTCGAAGTTTTATGATGAATATATCAAATAACCAAATACCGAAGTTATTGTAAATTTTGATTCTGCATATGCACATTTCGACAACTTATGTCTCTTCAGTGCAGATAAAGTCTAAACGTTTAGAAGACCATAAAGTCAAAGATGTTTAAAAACTGATAGAGAACAAATTACCAAATATGATCTAAATAGAAAGCCGAAATCATCTAAAGACAGAGCTTTGCATTAGGGAGATACTCCTTAGTTTCAACCAAATTTACAAAAAATAGATATTGTAAGGTTTCAGATAGTATCGGCTTTTGGGTCATCACCGAAGTACAGATCAAATTGATCAAGCAAATTAAATTATCATGTGAGCCGTATTAGTTGTCACTTAGTTTGCAAGTCTATGTCAACGTTGTAGCAAAGAAGGACTAACATAAAACAGAACCTTTTAACATAAATAAAATATAAGCACGAAATGTTGTCAATCGGATGTTCAGCATATCCGTACTCTGATATTTTTTTGTAGATTTGGATAGAACATAAAACAGGTTCACGACCATGTCTTCAAACTGAAGACGAATGTGATTAAGCGGGAACTAGACGGTTCTCTAAAGAAATTACGAATTTTGTAAAGATTATAAATCCCTGATGACAGCAACCCAGATCATGTACTTGTCCTCTAAGTCCACTCAACTAAGGTCCCAAATTTTAGGGCTGAAATCCATGTAATACATGTAGGACAACCTTTCTGTAAAGCTATTTTGATTTTTCCTTCTTTTTATTTCAATGTTGACTTGCATAGATTCAGTCTATTTTGAGAATCCCTATTTTCCATACTTATTATCCTTTCCAATTCAACGCAACATTTTGACGATTCCAAGACCCGATTTGGGGTAGGGTCCATTTTACTCATGCTACTATGTAATTTGATTAACATCGGTCCATCGGTTCTTGAGAAAACAGGTTGACATTTCGTTTATTTGTTTAGTCTTTGTCACACTGTCTCGGTTCGTGTTGGATATGATTTCCCGTGATTTTGGATTTATGATTTTAGAATTCCCCCTTTCCTCATTCTTGCTCCAGTATTCATTTGCCGATGTATTCGTTTTGTTGGAAAAATGTAGTAAAACAATTAGTCCTTGAGACTTAATTATATGATTCAGTAATATGGCGACATTGTGCAGTCTACAAGCAATATTGTTTATCACAGGCTATTCAATCTATATCTCAATTTGGAACTTAGTGCTTTGGGTATCCACATTCAAAACAGTCTAGACACAAATTTCGTTCAAACGAAGCTTGTGACGCATTAATATTGTGCTGTCAAAATAAATTGTGTATATCTGAGCAGCTATATGCGGAATAAAAACAGCTACCAAAATACTTGTTTTCGTTAGATTTTATCCAATGATAATGATAATCGATCTTTCTGTGATATTGTATTGTTTTGTTACATGAAGCAGTGTTCCATGGTAAAGCAGTAAATGTTGAATTGTGAACCATTATTTCAATCAGAAAGCTCAATTGCCTTTGTTACTTTAATTGTAAAAATTGTAAATTTATTTTATGGTTTTTATTGCTTCAAGTGACTGTATGGATGAAATATTTCTTCAACTAACTGTATGAATATGATATTGCTTCAGTTAATTGTATGGATGTGATATTGCTTAAGTTATTTGAATGGATATTATTTTGCTTTAGTTAACTGTATGAATGTGATATAACTTTAGTTAATTGAATGGATGTGATATTGCTTCTGGATCTGATATCGATTTAGTCAATTGTATGGATGTGATGTTGCGTCAGTTAATGGTATGGATGTGATACTGCTTCAATTAACTGTATGGATGTGGTATTGCTTCAGTTAATTGCATGGATGTGGTCTTTCTTCAGACAATGTATGGGCGTTAATTGTATGTGTGTGATATTGCTTTAGTTATTTGTAAGGGTGTGATCTTGTTTAATTTATTTGTATGGCTGTGATATTGCTTCAGTTAATTGTATAGGTGTGGTATTGCCACAGTTAATTGTATGGACGTGATATTGCTTATGGATATGATATCGATTTAGTTAATTGTATGGATGTGATATTGCTTCAGTTAATTGTATGGATGTGATATTGCTCCAATTAATGGTATAAATGCGATATTGCATGCACCAGATAATTGTATTGATGTGATATTGAATCGTTTAATCGGAATGCGCATTGCAGACAATGAATTAACAATTTAGTTATATCAAGTAGTTTTTATGCAGTTTCTATATTACAGCGGTAAATGTTGCCTTCAAATCACGAAGTAGATATTTCAAATTGAAAGCTCAACTGTCTTTGTTGCTTTTAATTTATTTTATAGTTTTTGTTCTAGTTTACATATTTTATTGATGTTAACTTTCATTGTTTATCTCAAAATAAAAAAATACTGTTTTAATTCAGTTCACTTACTTTAATACAATACTCAAATAAAAAAATGTATCACCATAAAAATTGACATCTTTTCCATCATCTTTTACTTCCCCGAAACTTATATTGAATATGCCCTATGTTGGTAGTTTTAATTTTCATGGTAATGATTTTTTTTCTTTATATACACTCTAAGGTAACATAGTGCCATACATTTTGTAATCAAATACAAATACTTCAATTACTGGGAAAACGAGACTACCTTATATTCAGGTAACTATCACGATAAATGTTTAGTGAAGACATATATATGAAAAAAAGGATCTTCTTCAAAAACGTTTGAATTTGAAGCCATTTTCAGACGGGTTTTCTTCAAAGTAAATGATGACCCCAATGATATATGATGGGTACAAGAGTAACGTTGTTATCAATGTCGGTGATCTAACCGTGAGATTCAAAAAGTATTAACCATCCTTGTGTACAATGTAAAAAAGAGTTTTCCTTTTACAAATATTACTTTTGTCCTTGGCCTCAATTTCACAGTGTAGTGAGCATATTAAATTTATTTTGATTAGGTCTGTCTCTCGTTAACTATTGTAGGTAAAAGATATTTTATGTGGGTTGGTCTTAGGTAGAAACTCTCGGTCTGTTACATGGTCTCATCCTATATGGTATATGCTGAAGCAAACTTACAGTAAGTTCGGTATTTAGTTACTGCTGGGTCGATGCCTCTGTTGGTGGACTGTTTGTACCCGAGGGTATTCACCAGCTAAGTAGTCAGTACTTCGGTCCTGACTCAAAAGCCGATTAAAAAACAAAACAACTAAGGAGAATATCCCTCATACAAAGCACTTTCCTCAGATGGTTTTGCCTTTACATTTAGATAGTATTGGTCATTTGTTCTCTATCAGTTTTTAAACATCTTTTGTTTGATGGTCTTCCAAATATTTTGATTTTATCTGCACTGAAGAGACATAAATTTTTGAAATTGGCATATGCAGAAGCAAAATTTAGTTATTTCGTTATTTAGTTATTTATCGCATGGTCATGGTCTATTGAGCATGCGAAGTTTATCTCATTGGGTCACTTTCTTAGTAACTATTTTTTGTAGTTCAATAATATTTTGTATATGGGGTGTTTCCTTGTAGTATATGACAGTCTGCTATATCTGGCCTCAATTTCATTCTATAGTGAGCTTGTTGAAAATCCCAGTATCTATTCGTGGTAGGTCTATAATATTTAGTGTGTAGATTGTTCTTGTGTAGAACTTGATAATCTGTTATATGACTTATGTCTGTGATATCAATTCCATGGTCCAGTGGGATTGTGTGGATACTCATTGGTGTAGACAGCCCTTTCAATGACAGATGGAAATTTCGATGCTGTCATGGTTTTTATGCTATCAACACTATCGATGATACCTCCATATTTATGTAAAAACATCATTTATAAGGATAAAACTACAGAAAAAGGCTTCTGTTTATTTATTGTTCTGCTCCTGGTTTATTTATTTTGTCATATAAGGCTTTGTCTGATGTTTCTTCAGTGGGCGATATCAGTTATTGCACGGTTGCAACTTGCTCTCAATAATCTGGGCGAATTTGAAACGAATGTGCATGTATTCCTTTCTCTGCCTCCTTAGACTGCTAGTATGTCTTCTCTATTGAACGCTACTTATACCACAAGTAGTTTTGCTAATCCCTTGCTAAATTTCAATAACATTGTATCATGGGATTGATATGGACCATCAGATAATGGTGTGCATCAACTGCTTTACGACATAGAGATTATAGTATAACGTGTTTTAAGACCAGCAGACCTTCGAAAGTGGAGAATGGTATAAAATGGTTTATTAACTACCTAAATGCCATAGTGGATTGACTTAATGGCCGAAATATTGTCCGTCAACATTTCAAAATGTGTGTCAAAAGAAGACAGTAGACACACGATAGTTTAGAACTGTTAAGCTGGTTTATATTACCCTCCATGTTAATAGCAATTTCGCAGCCTTTTGTGTTGCTAAACACAAGTGAAATATTCTCAAAGAAATGCCAATGTAGTCTTTATATGAATGTTTATTTTCTTTTAACTTACTTAATGTCCTTGGACTTCGGTTTTTGTGATAGCCAATCCCTGTTTCTTCGGTTTTCTCCTGTCGTTGTATTGCTATGAAATATAACTTTTTCAATGTATGTTTAAAATCTTCACCCCGATATTGTTCTTTGATCGCTGCTGTATCTTCACTTGTTTTGTTGTCTTTCTGTTGAACATCATTGTCTATTCTGATTTCGCATTACACCGAATACATGTAATTCATGTTAGATTATCAGCTGATTTAAGTTAACTTCTTTATTTTATATGAGCACAGATCACCAATAGTAACATTTTAAGTTATTCTAACCATATTCTTTATTTTGTCGGATGTCACACCACTCATAAACGAATGGAATCGTCTGTAGTTGCTGCCATTTATTTTGTGGGGTGGGTAAATTTTCTAGCATTTAGCGAAATCCGATAATGATAATTATACTATAACTAATCCGAGATTCTGATTATCGCAAAATATTCAACGAATGATCGCACGAATGCGCGCAGCGCATGAGTGAATTACAGTGTTTTTCGATCATGAGTTGAATATGTTCGATAATCAGAATCTAGGATTAGTTATTGTTTTTATTATATAGACCTGTTCTCTCGTAATTATTGGTTTAATTTGAGATTCTTTTCATGAACTACGTTTTTCATGTCAATCCGCTGAGACGTTTACTTAACAACAACGTTGACGACGTCTATTGTGACGTCACTTCCTAGAGTGAAATTATGGAAAANATCACTTTTCTTTCACTGAGAAATTTCAATCTTTCACCGTCCTCTATATAATAATAAAAAAATCCAAATGTCAACACAAAAATGTTCCTGAATTTACATCTTTCAGCAAAGCTGAAAATTTCCATACACATCTTTTTCCATGAGGTTGAATATCTACACAAGTGTTTTTCAGTAAGTCCTTTCTCTGAAAGAGCCATTACAATTTCCATTCATTCAGTTATCAGTAACAATTCACCTTTGAATGTTGCTTGAATTAAGCACTACTTTTGTGTGTATCAGTTCCAAATGTCAACATCTCACATTTTGTTCCTTCCACTTTCCTTTTTTTCTGGGAAATTTAGTTTTGGTAACGATTAAAAGTTTTAATTTTGATTATAAGTATTATTTTTTTGGTAACCAAGGTGTATTTAACTTTCAGAATGACCTAGTCATGTCAGCAATGAGAAACGTCGATGGATTTTCTCGCATGCCGATTTCTGTCAAATAAATGACACATCATATGGATTAAAATCAAATGGTTATTGTTTTAATTACTTGAAATATGACTTGATTTTATCTGCACTGAATAGACATAAGTTGTCGAAATGCGCATATGCAGAAACTAAATTCACAGTATGTTTGGTAATTTTTTTAGTCAAGAACACAATTGTGAAAAACATTTCGGTTAAATATATTGTCTCGTTTAAATTGCCAGTGTGATATTTGTCGTAACATTCTCGGTTTTATATTTCTGTATGATTTGTTCATGACTCTTGTTGACCAGTTGACCAGTGCTCCTGCCTTTTTTTTCTCTCTCTGTTTTTTCATTTCTTTTGCACTGAGTGGGGATAATTAATGCGTATTGTTACGGGTCTTTTGATAATCCCTTGTTTTTGTTTTATTAACATGTGGTTATAATACTTTGTTACTAAGTTCAGACCTAAACTTGCTATCTGTTATTCCTCGAGCTGTCTTTAAACAATGATGGCAGTCACAAACTTACAATTTACATTAATACTCTGTTGCTAACCTATTAAATTTACCCCGACAACAAAAACTTTCTGTTCATCGGTGCATTCTAATGGGCCCTACAGAATGATCGGATCTAGGAAATTAAGCCACGGAAGTAATTGAGAATTGAACCGTCAGTCTATAAACGAACAATCCATGGACAATGGCAACATCGGAAACACTAAGAAACAAGGACACCATTAGAGTACAGGGCAAAAAAGAAAAATGAGGACACACATACACACATACAGATGTACAACATGACCCCAATAAAAACCAAGGATGAGATCAGGTGTATCGGTAGAGTGAGCATCTCCTGCTTCTTATAAGACACCGGCCGTGTTGAACATGTTAAGGTGAGACGTTACCAAATGAACGTCACGGTAAGAGTTACCTCCCTCCGATTGCGTTCGAACACAATAGACGTAAAAAAGGTGACATGGCGAGATCATCATGTCATTCAACAGAAAGAATAAGCTAATTCTGAGATAAAAAAAATAATATAATGTCAAATTTTATAATTAGCGTTTGCGATGGCTTTTTACGTTGGTTATTGTTAAAATAAATTACAGCTACATGTACGGAAAAAGGTCAGTTCTCACCTGAAAACTTCTATTTGTACGTGTTGGTATTATGCAAAAACGATTACTATTTCAAAAATTAATTAGAAATCATTTCTGGTCATATTTCGTTCCTTTACATTTTTCTTTCATAATTTTTTTAACATTACAGTATTTTCTCACGGTTTTGTATAATAACAATAAAGAAAAACTTTGCTGCAGACGGAACATTGCAATATCGAAACGGAACTCATCCCGATCTTGTTTTTTTAACATTCAGTCGGAATATCCACCAATCCTCGACATGCTTTCTGAAAAATCGCGGTCACGGTAAAGTTAGGAAATTTTATATTTTGAATTTTAAAGTGGGCTGTTTGATTTTGGGATGAGATGGGGCGACATGTTTGTCTTTGCATGAACTACGAAAGCTTATTGATGCCACTTGAAGAAAAAAAATATCTCGTATTCATGAGATAATTATCTCAAGATAATGAATTATTATCTCAAGATAATGATTTATTATCTCATTATTAAGAAATAATATCTCATAATTATGAAATAATATTTTATAATTATGAGATAATTATCTCATAATAATGAGATATTTTCTCATATTTACGTGATATTTTTTTCTTCGTGTGGCATCAATACGCTTCCGTAATGTGCTGGCACATTATACTTTAAGATCTGTAACGCGTAATTGTATGGTATCGTACAAAGCAGAACTCCATAAATATCAAACTATCAAACCCATACTTTTATTCTTCCCATTATAAAGCAGAAATATTAGTCACTTGGTGTAAAACAACAAATCTTCCATCACAGAAAAAAAAACACGACTTATTCACCAACGGATCAGTCATCAAAAAACGAAGGTTGCTGTCCGTTTCTTGACATTTTTGTAGAAATTCTGCGCGAAATTTAAAAAGTTTAAAGGAAAAGGTATAGGGGGTTCAAATTCCTTGAATCCTCCCTCCGGATACGCTAATGAAATTGTTTTTCAACAGTTACTGTGTAGAAAGCAATTCATCAATACAAAAGACCGATATTTTGACTCCCCTTTTTATGTATTGCGGCTTGCTTATGTAAATAACATGAATAAGAAAAGTATCCCAAGATATACAAGTGTTTAACAAAAAATAAATAAGAAAATAAAATAGATAAATGATTATCTATTAAGAAAAAAACAAAAAGATTGATTCACTAAAGACATTTTAGTAATTTCACCGGGAATTCCAACAAATGAAGGATATTTGCACAATTCAGTGTTTGTCCTTTTCTGAAAGGGGAATTATTTTTATTGAAAAAAAAAACAATTCTTTTACTGTTACTTTAAGTAAAATTATCTTGTCAAAAGTAATAACCGTCTATTCCGGGATTTTACGTGGAATATTATCGTGATTTGCCTCCAATACAAAATGATCGGATATGAAATATATGCGAAAACATTACGTTATGCATTGTAACGTCGACATACAACCTTACGTTTGGCATTTTTTACACCTCTTGCAAAAGTTTGCGCTTACATAGAGAAAAAAGATGCTCCATGACATATGGTTTTCTATATATCAATGGATTTGAAATTTCGTCCTCTTCTTTGTGTTAGTTTTTGGACAATATGTAATCGCTGCATTTGTAGATATATCAAAAAACGTAACATTTTCAGGTGTGAAATTGCTATTTTTACGTTATGTCTTTGTAAAAGTGGACCCCAAAGATCGCGTTTTCAATATCAAATATCTTTCTTAAGTGATCCATGACCCTTATTAAAAAGTTGATATTCCGATGTAAGTCAGAAAAATCTACTTGTGTGCAAATTTTCACGAGAAAGTAAGACATAGCCATTTAGTAACGTCTCACCTTAACTACGGCACGCCGGGTATTCCGATACACGGAACCGGAGCGGGCACAAAAAACACGGAGCTCATTTTTGTTTACATGCGGTAGGGTGGGTACAAATTTTTATCAATAAGTCAACAAAGCATATGAAATTGGTGAAAATGAATTGCATATAATAAGTTATCCACAGGTAAAATTTCACCTCCCAAGACCCTTTAATAAACTGCGGGGAAAGATTAGATTATCAAAGTTTGCTAGTTTTCACGGCGATGTGTCCAATAAAAGTGATGGGTTATTCATGTTTTAGACCATATTCAAAACATCAATGGTTCCGTCTTTTCATTAATATCTACTTGACAGTTTCTAAAAGTATCAGTTCCCGGAATTCACTCGTTATATCTTTATTTGTCGACTTATATAACAATGGTTCGTAATAATGGGCACAAAAAACCGCGGAGCATGATACGATAGAACACGGAGTAAACACATTGAAATGATACAAGGAACGCAGAGTTTATTGAAGCGAAAATAGAAGATAATGAAAGTTTTATGCAGTTTCGCATTGCTGTTTACGGATTCTATTACTTGAATACAAATGTGTGCAACTAGTTAATCAACTTAAGACTGAAAACGTTGAAAGAATGAGTATTGCATGCGTATTTATAAAATTAAATCTCAGAATCATTGTTTATCAGGCCGTATCAATGCAAAACATATTCTAGCAATAATGATAATATCTTAATCCGAACTGGTTAACTCAGCAGTAGGGAAATTAACATCTTGTGGCTGAAATATTTTGCTTAAGAGTTTCTTATATTTTAAGCCATGAATCTCAACCGAAATGTAAAAATAGTGCAATATCAAGCAAGAGACGCAATGCAATATTATACTTCATTGCGTCTCTTGCTTGATATTGCACTATTTTTACATTTCGGTTGAGATTCATGGCTTAAGAATAATTATCATTATTGCTAGAATATTTTGCATTACCAATAAACAATTTGTCCAAAAAGAAGGGACGAGTATACCAAAATATCAAGCAAAACTCGTGAAGGAATGTATATGAATTTCCAACAGGCGACCATATTGCTAAAAATGAACCTTTTTGAAGGACCAACCAATGACTATCGTGGCCAAGTCTGATTCCAGTAAGCCCAGCATATGGCAAAATGACGGTTACTTTTTTATGCAAATTTATGAATATTAATAGGCAATTATACCAGGTGACCAAAGAGAAGCGCCTGAATCCACTTTTTATACGGATAATATTATCTTTTTCACCGTATTCGATTCTAATCTTACCTACACAAATAAAGTTTCCGGCGCGAATTTCATGAAATAAATGTGAAAGCTGTGTAAATGTTGACAAAATTGGGACAGTTTCATAAGGTCCTTATCAAAAACATGCATTTTTTAACATTCGTGGGAACCTTTATTTCATTTATGTTGATGTAAGTAGGTATATCACTGAATTAATATGAGGAAGGCACAGCCTTGAATGCCAGCGAAGAAATTCCAGACTTTTACCCAGCTTTACTCC
>MJUU01066352.1:6418-40681 GCA_002080025.1 Modiolus philippinarum | reverse complement strand
AAAAAAAATTCTGAAGGAGGCGTTCAGCCCAAAAAAGTAATGTTAATTTTGAAAAAAAAATTTTCGCGCGAAAAAAATTTTCTGTCAAGAAAAAAACATAACCTCCTTTCAGGTTAAATGGTTGGTCCCTAACCAAAGCTTTCTGTAATAAATGTAAATGCAAAGAAATCACCGCCCTAAAGTAGTGGATCCCCTAAAGTAAATGAAGGCCGAGTGCATTGCAATCTCAACTTTGATCTACGTAGTTGTCGGTCCTTGAACTGAAGTTTTACAATTTCCTGTGTAGCGTGTAGCAGACGCCAAGTTGTCTTCATTTGAGGATTGCCAATTTTCAGAATTACTTGAGCATTATGTTATTTAAAAGCATATGCCATTTCATGTTGAAAGTTTTCAGTCAAAATATGACAGCATCACAAAAGATCAGTGTTCAAATAAAAATGATTGAGGGAATCAGGAGATATTATTTTATCTTCATTGACTTCAAGGTAAGACATTATCTCATTCGTAATTTCATTTTCAGTTTATTTAAATTCATTTGAGGTATTTGATTTCACTTTGAGAGGCTTGGACTGTCCTCGGCACCCTCACCTACATTGAATCTTTTTTCGGAGTGACTGCAGACTGCAGTCTGTTACGGAGGGTAAAGTGCCAAAAAGACCATTTTGCTTCCTTTTTATTGACTTCTTAAAATTGTTATCCGTGGTTCAAGGAGGCATTTCTCATAACAACAAACGTAATTTTGCCGGGTCATGAAGAGGCACTGAGTAATCGATGATCTGACAAGTCAAAAGAAGTCAAAGTTGAAAGTTATAGAAGCTTATGGCTTGAAACTACAGGCACTTGTTTCATGAAAAATGTCGGCCCCTCCCTCTCTTGGAAGGAGAGTGAGAGGGACTGACATTTTCAATGAAACAAGTGCCTGTGAAAAAAACAACTTCTAAACTGCTGAACGGAAATGTCACGGTTCATCGTCAATGTCACCATGGCAGCACGAACTAGTTTCCGATTGAGCAGATTGCCGTTATGGTAACCTCGTGAAATGGCAAGGATACCAGAAGGGAATTTTTTGGCGTTGAAGTCCGTTGAAACACGAGACATATGATTTAAGTAATCGGAGAATTTTGTGGCAATAATTTTCGAGTTGAATGGGTGACAAAAATGAAGAAAAATGACAGTTTTGCAAAAAATGTATGGGCAAACTGACTCTCGTTATGTTGAGAAATGAAATTAGCCAATGAATGAAGTTGATTTTGTCATGTGATCTTTTGGTCGTACAAAAAATGTCACGTGACAGGCAGAAAAAAAAACCCGAAGGCACCAATATATATCTTTGGATGACATTCTTACCATAAGTGCCAGCTTCGCTGGTATATTATTGTTAAACAGTTGCATATTCTTTCATGGCAAGTTGTTTACATCTTGAGATTACTTGACAATTTCAATTTCAAATCACAGAAAATCGACATCTTGCAATATCTTGACAAAGACAATACTATGCAATTCGCTTCAAATATTATTTCCTTCTAGGAACCTTGAATTTTTAAGATATTTCATTCATTTGAATGTGTGGTGAAGGAGGGAAACGAAAACTGTACATTTTATTCATGTAAAACTGACATTTTTATAAAATGTCCGGGTCCTTCATGAAAATGTTTCATTTCTATTCACAATGAATTTGATATTTTGACGCCATTTTGTCTAAAAATGGCGATATATGCAAATGAGCAAAACGGTAAGATTTTGCCATATGGTAGTCTCGGAGAAAGTGTTCCAATAGGAACAAATGTTAAATTTGTATAAACTAAATTCCTCACTGCCAACCATCTTTAATAAAGTACAAGATGCTTTGTTTTGGGTCGTTTTAACCTTGAGATGGGATGTTGTTTCCTTGACATTTATTCCATTTCCTTTCTTTTTTTAAATTTGAAGAACACATCTTTTACAGGGATCCACGCAAACACTTTTGTTTCAAAGTTGGTTCTAATTTGGCCAAGTAGTTTTCTAAATGCGTTTTTTTTGTCAGGTTCGATAGATGCCTGCTGCAGATCATGTTAGATAACATATGAACCTGAAGTTGTCTATCAAAGGACTATTATGAAAAAATTCCTTGCAACTGGCACAGTTGTTTCAGAGGAAGGGACCTTTGAATAACAGTTTGATACACCGGACGGACGGAAGCTCGTGTTTGCTGAAGACAGTTCTGCTATAGTATAACGATATTTTTCTTCTGAATCTACACAATGTAAATTAGCAATTGGTTATTGTCAGATAATCTCTTCACACATTTTTTCTACATTTTTGTACATTTTTTCTAAGAAGAGTAGACTCGGCGGGACTCGGGTAGAAATCTAAATTTCCTGCCCCTACCCATTTCTCCCCATTTCCGTTTAGCCCGGTTGTCCCTTCCACTTTTATGACATCAGGGGTTTTTCTTTAACCATTTTTTTTAATTGATGAACTTGTTTTCGTCCTGATATAGCTGAAATATTACTCATTGCATATTGAACGCTTAGATGGACTCTTTGATTTCACATATAGATATACATGCATGTAAAAACATATCTCGCCTATTTTAAGAAAAAAAAATCACCAATCACTCTGCCAATATGGCTTTTTTGACCCATCATCATGCATGCCTGTTCATTTAAAAATGAAAGGATATGGAGTATAGCACATTAGACAAAAACTCTACAAACACATGACTAAACCCAGCAATTGAACAACGCTTTTATTGTTGTTCTTCATCTTGAAGTCCTCGTGAGGCCTTCATCAATGAGCTATGCTCATACCTCTTACCTCATAGTAAGTCCAAGACGGAATTCATTGCTAAATGTCGAGCAACGCCATACCCATGTATCCCAATGCAATCGTCTAAAGTTCGAATTGTTAACGCTGTTGCCGAAACGGCATCCCAAAGTCTCACTTCTGCGACTTTTGTCGCAGGTGAGACAAAAGTGTATGCATTTGTGGGTTTAAACTATAACCTTATAGTCTTATCTTTTTACTTGGGATATAAAAGACTATCAAATAATACCGACCATGTTTAAGTCTCGGGTGATCTTTACGTCGTGTTTTTTCAAGCGCAATACCTTCTTTCTGAAGCAACTTATGTGTAGTACCCTTTTCAGAGCATGTGATTCCAACTATTTAGCTTATTTGTCGATTTCTATTTTTGATTTAAACACTTCTATTTTCTAGCAGTGAAATGTGATAAAGAGTACATCATTATAATTTTTCTCTCCATGAATTGCAAAACAATTGTGATATAATTCACAAAAGCATACACTGCACTCTTTATCCATTCGTAGTATTTCTTTGCATAGCCATCCCCATAGAGACTAATTCTTGGTAGATATGGCATTCTAAGATGTCTTTAATGAATCTCCTGTACCGATTCCTGCATTTTTCTGTGCTTTATTCTCTCCAATCGATACTGTTCCTTGTGCCCCGTATCCGTGTTCCGTGTGCCATTATCATTTAAAGCTCCGCGGTTTTTTGTGCCCATAATTACGCACACATGTTGGATAAATCGCCAAATAAAGATATAACGAGTGAATTCCGGGAACTGATATCTTCAGAAAATGTCAAGTAGATATTTATGAAAGAACGGAATTATTGATGTTTGGGATATGGTTCAAAACATGAACGTCCCATCACTTTTATTGAACACATCGCCGTGAAAACTAGCAAACTTTGATAATCTAATCTTTCCCCGCAGTTTATTAAAGGGTCTATGGAAGTGAAATTTTACCTGTTGATAACTTATTATAAGTACAGTAAATGTGAAAATTTATTTACACCAATTTCATATGCTTTGTTTACCTATTAATTAAAATTTGTACCCACCCTACCGCATGTAAACAAAAATGGGCTCCGTGTTTTTTGTGCCCGCTCCGGTTCCGTGTATCGGAATACCCGGCGTGTACGGTAGTAAATGCAAATCCGATAGAGTACAAAACAAACTTTAGTTGTAGAGGGAAATATTTGTTCTCATCTGGGAAACAGATATGCCATAGCGATCTACAAGATCGTGATGTCGACCGTTAAACTTCTGCAGTGATGACTTTAATTTTTTGGTAACATACCCTTGATTAAGTAGTCTATTTGTAAGCAACTGAGCTCTATCAAGGGAGCCACTGTAACGACCACAAGCCCTTGAGTAGCGAATGAGTTGTGAGATGTAAACTTCATATGCTGGTGCTTTTCGAATGTTGCTACAAAGAAAAGGGAAGTTATCTTTTGGAAAAGTGAAGTCATCGTCGTTTGTCATACAGCCTAGTTTGTAATGTACCTCTGTTGTCAATTTCAAGATGAAGATCAAGGAAAATACGCATAAAAGAAAAATGAAGAAACACACACATACAAAGATGAACAACACGGACCAAATAAAAACCATCGGTCAGAACAGGTGCACTGATGCAATAAGGAATGACAATTCGGTTCGGTAATAAAACTAAATGTATATTCAAGATGTTTAGGTATCGCGAGTTTCAATATATTCTGTATTATAATCATCTTAAGAATAAAGGGAAGAGGGGGATTCTGCCACACTCCCATATATTCAATAGCAAATCCCGTATAACACTCCAACTCTGAAGACGAAATGCAAACGTATAATTCCCAATTGATTACTAACTATATAATGAACATGACTTTCCTAAACAATAATATCACTAAGATGGATATCTTACAGGGAAACAGTGGTTAAGGTGACATGGCGAAACATATGGATAACGGTGAATATTGACTCAAATAGTGATAACTTGGATTACTCCAAAGATTTTTTTCTGGAGAATGGTTAAGAATGCACTCCAAACCCCCAGATGTGACCATCATCCAATTTAAATAAAAGGATGAAATCCAATAATATTAAAATGGATCGCTTCCAGGAGTTCTTCTTCAGAATAAAAAAAGCAGCAGTGCTGTCTCAATTCAAGGATAGCTTAGCATGATAAGCACTAACAATAGAAGGATGTGGGGTAAATGCATATGAAAAAAAGTCTTTACGAATACGTGGATAGATCAAGCAATGAAACAACGCTTTTTTGTTTTTCCTCATTTTGAAGCCTTCAAAGCTATCCAAATGTGGCAACATTATTGATAGAAAGCAGCCAAGAGGTTGGGGTAACGATCACATACAATGACCTTTTGAAGAGAAGCAAGAAGCAAAGAGAGTAGTTCTGGAAAAGAAAACTAAGAAAAATGGACTTTGCTGGAGACACAGCAAACAACCGCGACATCATTAGTCGGAGGCATGGTTGTGGTAAAAGAAACCATAAACACATTCCGTGAAATAGCGAACTTTGAGGATCTATGGGGCGGTTGGGGTTCTAAAAGCACTTACGAAGATAAGTATCACCACCGAGTACTCAAGGTTATGTGGAGTTGTTCTGCTAGAGCTTGTTGAAAGGGGCATCAAAGAGGCCCCAACCGAAGACGGGATGGAAATAATTGATAGGCGCTTAGCAATTAATGGTACATTGTGCAAGATAGTCATCGAATCTATGAACCAGCATTACACAAAGAAGTTTTCAAGGTAAGTCAAAACACTATACCTGGCACAATTTTAGGTGTACTCGTTGCAGGTAGCACGGCAAATAGAATTGGTGAAAACGAACCACACGACCTGAAGAAATACCCATGTGATACTGTACTTCAGATCATCCAGTCGGCAAACCTCGAGATGGAGTTGGCGTTCTAAAGAGAATGCGTGAAGGTAGTGGATATACATTTTCGAAAATCGAAAGAAAAAAAATCCACTGGAAAAAATCAAATCGCTCAAAGAAAGCATAGAGATGTATGCTCTGTATTTTTCTTAGATATAGTGTACTTGTACATCAGATAATATCTCATGTGTACACTTTGTTTAATTACTATTATCTAAATTCATGTAAATTCTAAAACCTAAGGATTAACTTCCTCCATCGTAGTTTTGTCCTTAGCAATATTTGATATTACTGATTATACGGATTCGTTTGTTTTTATGCATTTTAAACATTTTTTGAAATTACGGATTTCCTTTGTTTGGGTTCTAGTGCTGCTGATGAGGAATTAATTTCTGAAATGGCCATACAGCTCATTAAAATTATTGCAGTTGGAGTTAACATATGTGTTATGGTCTCATGTTCATTTACTCCATATCCTTTCGTAAAATATACCACATCTATAGAATAAGCTCAGTAAGAGAAATATAACATGATATCGGGAACGCGGATGATCGTTGCTTCTAATGGACTTTCTTATAGGTGTTTCACAATACTGAAGTGAATCAGAAATCAGTTGACCGAATGACACAGTAAAAACCATCGGTAGGGGAGCTCAACTTTGATAATATAGAGTTTCAAGTCTCTTTTCAGGCGGTCGAAATATTCAAGGGATAGAACACGGATGTTCATATCAATATCTTTGGCTACACTGGCTCAAAGAAAGGTGAAGATCGGAGGTTGATTTCCAGGTATATCCCTGCTTAATATCCAAGAACACTTGCACGAGATAGGTGGATATCTTGTTCCTTGCCGGCGACAGCAAGCAACATTACTGATAGATCAGAAGCCTTCAAACCTTTTGACGTCCAACGTGACAGTGTACAAAGAGTCAGTATGCTTTTTGCTTGGGTGTGTATCTCACTTTTTAGGAAGAACATCGTCCGTGAGGAAATGGAATGTTGCACCCAGAAGTATATTGTCATAATCCAGATGCCGGACGAAATAAAGATAAAGATCCCATTTATCATTGATGCAAATTTTGAATGCTTCACGGAGAAGCTGGACACCAGCTGACAGTCTGGTCAATAGCAACTAGGAAGGCTACACGCATTCATGTCACGATATCAACGATCAATGGAAATTACAGAGACACGTTGATTCACTGTAGAGAGAATGCAGCCAAGGAAGTAGTGCGTCGAGCGGTGAAGGACGTGAGTAAGATTATCAAGCTCTACAAGAAAATAAACGAATTTTAATTGACGACGACAGGAAGAGTTTCGAAGTAAGCACTTACTGAAACAATTTTTGATTTGATTGAATTGAGAATAAATTCTTCGTCGGATCAAGATACATCACCTTTAAGCACTAAGACATACATAACCAATACAACTAAGATGTCCAGCTTCTGAAATAAAACCTGTCTTCTTTCACAATCTCAGTGGGTTTGATACCAATCTGTGCGAATTTGATATGACCAGGACACATGCCTCCCAAATGTGAATGAAAAATACAGCATTTTCAAGATTGTCGATGGAGACCTCGAAATAACATTTATCGATTCAATGCCCAACTCTATAGAAAACCTGGCCGAAAAATTTCCACAGGGTAAACTTGAGGTGACGCAGAAGACTTTCCGCGTTCGGTTCTAATTGATGATCAGGAATGGGATCTATCTCTAAGAATGCATAGAGTGAGCAACAAGCTGAAAGAAATGGGGGTGGCGGCAAAATTACCAAACAGTTCGGAAATATTGTTATTTGTTATTCAATTTATCTAAAAAACAGCTACCAACTCATGAGGAGTTTAAGGCAAACTGTACGTCCTGTATAACAGCGTTGATGACTATATGCACACGTTTAATGAGTATTCAAGGAATTTGGTTGCCATATTTGATTGACTATCAAAATCTACATCTCGAAAGAAATGCGGCCATACAGGAGGATGTCTCCGAGGATTTCGGGGAGACCTGTATGAAAACTATGAACTTGGCCCTGCATACTACTTAATATTCCTCGGACTTGTCTATGAATTCGCCATCAAAAGCACTTGGGTTATTGGAGCTTTTGCAATATCAAGACATGTTGATAATGATTAAGAATGTAACCAAAGAAGGTGTTACACAAGCAACAGCCCTTACCCGGACAATTACGATAGCACAAAGCCCACAAAGTTCCTGATTTCTCTCGACGCCAACAATTTCTACGATGGAGGGATGTTACAACCTTTACCGAAGGGAGACTGAGTGGACATCGGGACCATTTTTCAGTATTCCGATGACCATGGTGGGGTGTGACCCGAGAACCGTCATGACGTTTACAACGCGTACTCTCCAACGCTACAGAATGAATGTATCAACAAGATGCTCGAGTTAGTATCCCATCTCACCAAGCGTGAAAGTACCCTCCACAACATTAATTTCAAGCTGTACGTGAAGACTGGCATAAATGTCACCAAATGCAATATGGATTAACAGGCTTAACGAATCTCCATGCATGTGAATCTGAATACTGCTCGTTCACAAAACCTTGAGAAAGACATCTTCAAGTTCATTGTCAACTCAATGTTCAGAAAGACAACGGAAATCATCTGGGAGGAGTCGATGTCCGGCTGGTCACTAACATTAAAAAAGCGTTTCTTCAAAGCTTGCTGTTCAACTCTACCTAGGTCGTCGAGTTGTCTTCACCTTCACCAAGAACATAACAGCCGTTTGCATGAAGGAGACAAAGCCCAAGTATTATAAGCCCATTTACTTAGGAACCTGCTGCTAGGATATCCTCGTGTACAAATTTCGTTATAGATTTCTGATGAATATCCTCATGTACAAATTTCGTTATAGATTTCTGATGAAGATGTTCGGTGACAACGCCAACCTCTTCTTCACATATAACGACAGCTTGATCAAAGAATAAGATAGCAGATTTCTACAAGGACATTACGCTCCACGTCCAGGAAAACTTCGACACCTTCAACTATCCCTTTAAGCGTCCATTAGGCATCATCAGTGGAGTGAAGATTCGCGGAGAGTTCAAGTGTGGTGGCAAGTCTTTTACTGAGTTCAAGGATGCCTGGCGAACCTGTTCGCTTTCAGAGTAGATCAGAGTGAACCACCAAGAAGGAGAAGAAAGTCATGAAGGGTGTCATCAAGAGCAGAATTATCATATTACCTTCTACGACTACAAGCGATACCTTGACATCCAATATTAAATCTGCAAACAGACGAACATAATCTAGAATTTTGCTATCCCCATACCACATCTAGTTGAATGCAGCATTCTGAACCACACGATGACGTCTTGATTACCCCAGAACGCACTGAGCCTGTTAGCATTAGCGCGGAGGAACCAAAGTATACTTCGACTAGTATTTTTACGACGTGTTATCTTCTAGGTAGACTTTTGCCGCCTGCAAATCAATACAACATTGCTGTATCCTCAGTGGCGTGGAGACGTAATGTGTTGGTTACGATTTCACGTATTGAAACTGTTGGTTGGTAAATATGGCTTCGACGACTTAGTATTCTTGCTTTCCACGGAATCACCGGACTTGCAGACACCGAAAACCTCGAAGCATAAGAGTCGGACACAATCAGCTTAGAATAGATCTAAAAGGCATGACCTAGGAAACGAATGACTCCATCAAGGCAATATGTTTCAAACAATAGGTGATTTGCCAATTACTGACTTTGGTTCCGTTCTTTAAAATTTTGACTCAATCAACGTCACGTGACACCGGACAAGTTGTCACATTTACCGAAGAAACCCTTATAAATCAGCATTCTGGTATATGAAATCTATTGGGATATAAAGCAAATAACACAGGCACATAAAAGGTCATATTATTTTGATAAAGTTCACCAAAGTCGAAGTTTGGAATCCTTACAGGTCAAGAGAAAATAATTTTTACATTTTGGTTAGTTTACGTTGGAAACTAACCGCGTTTGTCCGGTCTAGAGTTGCTTCCCTTTGTCCAAGTTTGTAAAACGCGAGGTCAAATTCGGGAATTCCGTTTGAATTGGCAAATGGTCTATTGGTGCAACATGGCCATAAACCTGAACATGTAGGGTCATTACAATCCACTATTTGCTGGATGGGATTCAAGCAGGCGATCCGGTCACCAAGGGACGGAATACCAAGACATTTCATGAGTCGGTAGTAAAGATGCAGATCATGAAAGTTGTTCTAGTACAAAAGGGGCAAAGCGATACCTTGATTCACCTGTTGATGCTAAGGTCGCACCCCTCCTCTCATTCCTCACAATCTCCATATCTATATCAAGGAAAGAATACTGACATTAGCTTATTGCATGCCAGATTGTTAGTCTTCAATTCCTATACACTGTCTTTATACCGCCTTGTGTTCGCCATCTCTAAGATTTTCTTAATGACATGTACATATGGGTCGGTGCGCATGAGTTCGGATACATAAAAGGGTCCTTGTAGCTGCTTGAAGCTCTTGAGGTGATATAAAGTATGGTCTGGAACGCGATGAATACTTCCTCGGTTCAGTGGGTTGTCTATCTCTCCTAGCGTGTGTCCTTCTTATTGGGGATTTGTATTTTGTCCGCAAACCATGAATCGCGGTGATCATATTGATGGAAGATCTCATTAGAGGTTCCAAACCAATTCGTACTACTTTTGCCCAATTACAGCGGGGTTAAAATAAATTGAGTAGTGTTTGGTAGTGCTGTATTGCTGAAATGGCTTGGTCAGGGCTTGTACATAATAGCAGTCGGATTGGGGAGAACCACACTTGATGTCTCATCGTCCTCGGTAATGTTGCCCTTGACACCGTACTTGTTGAGCCGCTTCTTCACTTCTTTGTTGTATAATTCAATACCTTTGACGGTCCACAGCATCTTGAAATTCTGGATTTTAACACAACTTTCAAAGCATATCTCTTACCGTGGTCACATCTTCTCCTTGAGCAGTATCAGCCAGTCGTACTAAGGGAAGACATAAATGATAATAAGGATTCTTCTCTAATATTATATACAATAATTATTGTTCCTGGACATGTGATGACATGATTAATGCACTCAATCTTTTGCTGGACAACATTTTTGTTCGTTTTGGCAACACTATTTACAAACAAGTCATGGGTATTCCCATGGGTACAAATTGTGCACCGCTTATTGCAGATCTTTTTCTGTTCTGTTACGAACGAGACTTCATGAAAAAACTTCAAAACGGAACCATACAAAACAGTGATAATCTTACTTCTATTTTCAATAATAACAGCAGGTATATTGGC
Organism: Modiolus philippinarum; assembly: GCA_002080025.1. NCBI lineage: Eukaryota > Metazoa > Mollusca > Bivalvia > Mytilida > Modiolidae > Modiolus > Modiolus philippinarum. The sequence goes on along the minus strand of MJUU01066352.1, from coordinate 29,727 downwards.
GATATCCTTACTATTGACAATCCCCAGTTTTTAGATTTTGTAGACATGATTTACCCACAAGAGCTGAAATTAAATAAAGCTAACAATGATTCCAAATACTGCCTTTTTTTTTAGATCCAACTGTCATTATTGACGCTGGCAAAATAAGAAATAAAATATAGGACAAAAGGGATGATTTTGATTTCACTATAACTAACTTCCCTTTTCTTGACGGCGACGTTCCTCGTGCTCCATCATACGGGGTGTACATTTCTCAACTAGTGCGATTCGCACGTGTTTGATCTACTCTTGACGATTTTAATGAACGTAACCTTACTACCACAGCAAAACTTTTACAACAGGGTTACAGATTTCATAAGTTGTTGAATACCTTTAAGAGGTTTTATACCAGATATGAATATTTAATATCTAAATATGGCGTTACTCGCAAACATCTTATTACTAAGGGCATTTCTAATCCCCGTTTTTACGGTAATGTTGTTAAAAAATGCCAGAAACTAATTAAAACTCCAGGAAAACTTGAACGTAACGTGCATTCTTTGCGTAATAGGGGATATTGACAAGATACTCTGCTTGCATCCGTTAAATTAGCTTTGAGATCAGTGTCCTGAAAATTTTACATACATACTGGCTTCTCACTGATACTGCCGATGTCTACTGAAATATATGATGATTCTTGACTAAATCCTGCGGGAAGTTTTGAGTTTGATTTTTCTTCCGTAGTGCGACAGTGTTTTACCAGCAGACTAGGCTCCTTTAGCTAGCCGGCAGATTAGCGGCGAGCACCCCTTGACCCATCTTTCAAAATTACGTATTGTCATATTCTCTCCTTTCAAGATTGTGGTCATGGAGTTAGTAGTCTACTTGTATTGGGTTTTATTCTTATGTTTACGATACTATAGGGAAAAGGGACAGATAAAGGGGAGGTTTGGGTACCCATAAACCGGTTTAACCCTACCGCTGGCTTTTGCTAGTGCCGGTACCAAGTCCGGCTCTCCCGAGTTCCTATCGTTGTTTACGTTTGTCTTTTGTCTTATTTGTGTTTTTCCTGTGTAGTTCCCTAGCAGAATTTGGCATGTAATTATAATTTTCAGCCATTGCAGGTGTTTCCTATTGTCCCTTTTATTTCTTGTATCCCATTTTTGTTAAAAGGCACTCATATCAGCAAGATTGGATGTCCAGGTCTCATCCACTCTAACCACCATCACCCGCTTCTATCACCCGCCTCATCTGAAACTTTTCAAACTGGCTTTTGCAATCTCTCAGCTGTCACATCCGTTCCAATGATAAGCCAAACTAATGCTTCAAAATGTGCTGATGATTTGCTAGTTGGTACTACCGTCCGAGCGGTCTCATTCAAAGGGGTTTGGCAAGGCATGGTTTTTCACAGCCGCAGTCGTATCCTTGTTCTTTTTATAGCCGAGAACGTGGTGGAAGGATACCTCATCGTCTAAGTCGATAAGCTTTGAACATGTCTGGGGAGTACCATCAGCGTTCAATTCCTTGCTCAGCAGATTAGTACCCAGTCCTGTACAATTGTTAAAGGGCAGATCGATGCGTTTCGACGGATATCCGATAGATCACCTTGTTCATTAATCCACTACTCACGAACTGTGACTTCACGTCTCCAAACATGGCTTTTCCCTTCCGCTTGTCGCTTATCATCACCTCATCCAAATCAACCATGTCCGTCTTCGTTGGACAATTTACGTATATGATTGCTTTATTTAGATAAATGGTCGTTGAAGACATTTCCCTCAACGATCCTGCACCGACGAGGGTTATGTCTCATCATCAGGTATCGGACTGTCAAGGTTGTGCGGTGGATGGCTGTGTTATGATCGTCTCTGTGTACTGTTATTTGGGAAGTCGCTGCACCAGCCTGTTAACCATCTGCTGCGGCGGGAAATTGCGAAAGGGTTTTCAAAGGGGATTTCCGCATGCATGCTGCTCTCTGTCAATGAATATTACCTCCCTAACTGGTCGATGTTTAGACAACTGAAGTCAATGCCAAGGCTTGCAGGAATAGAGCCATTTCCATTCAGACCTGGAAAAATCCTCGCCAACACGAAGCCGACAACAGATATATTATTGTGTTTGAAAACTTGATGCTAAGCAATCAGAACAAATGTGCAATCGCGGAAAAAAATGCCAACTGCTTCTACATGTTTCAAAACTACTTCAAACTGCCCTTGTAATCGATTCAGTTTCAAAGATGGCAAGTTAGATCTATTGGATAATTCGTTAGCTGCTGTTGCAACCATAATGTATAAATTTTAAATCTCTTTCTGACATTTTTCAACCTCTTTGTGTTTGACTCTCCAGAAAAATGGCACACTAGTGGACAATAGTCAAAATTTGATAGTTGTGTTGTAAGTACAATATGAAGGAATGGTATAGAATTGTAAGTTTGCTAAACCGCTTTAGATATGGTCCAATTTAGTTCATGCTCTCCATATCCCTTCATTAATAATTTTAGACTGGAGTTTGTCTATGTTGCAGTGTGGAGTCCGTAGAAAGATTCCCCGTGAGAAAAATGTATGATCTATATACATTTTAGTTATGGTGTACTTGTTTTTGAGAGAATCTCTCATATGGATACGCTATCATACTTTCACATTTTGGCTTTTAATTTTTTTTTTTGAAATTTAAAAATTGTTATTCTGACCACCTGTTGATTGTGCCCACGTCTTCTGACTTTATTATGACAAGTTTTCTTAATATTGGCTCGATGAGTGTCCTGTGGTTGTTTAAATGTTGTAATCGTCTTCTATTGTCTTTTCGTCGGGCAATGGATGACAGCGATTGTAAAAACACTTTGCCAGTTAGGTTTGTATTTGGATCACAAGGTAAAAAAGCATGGATGTGGCGTTGCTCGACAATTAGCAATGAATTCCGGTAATGGGGGCCGTCTTGAACTTATTGTGAGGAATTTTGAAGGCCTCATGGTGACTTCAAGAGGAAGAATAACAATAAAAGCGTTTTCCATTGCTTAGTATTGTCATGTATTTGTAGTAGAGACTTTGTCTCATTTGCATTTACTCCATATCCTTTCATTATTAATCTCTATAAATTTCAGTTATGGTGTACTTGTTCGTGAGAGAATTACTCATATACTAGTAGGTATACTATCATTCTTTCAAATTTTAGTATTTATTTTTTGAATTTCCAAATGTAATTCTGCCTACCTGTTTAAAATTCCCACTTCTCACCATTTTATAATGCCAATAGAAAAATATGAAAGGATATGGTGTGAATGTAAATGTGACAAAAAACGCACACGATACATAGAAAACTCCAGTTTATCAACGACAGGGCTTTTATTCCTGTCTACATCTTGATGTCGCCTGAGGGTCTTCAACCAGAGGTGAACAATATTCACCCCGTCAAGCGAGATCAGTTTTCTTACAATCAACTTGGTGAGTGCCCTGGGTTTGTCTATATGTATGTTGTAATCGTCCACTAGCTTAAGACACTGTCAGGCAACAGATAACAGTGATTGTAAGAACACTTTGCCAGTTTAATTAATGTTTGTTGACGATCCCGCATCAATGACCAATAAAGACATGGATGTAGCATTGTTCGACATTTAGCAAAGAATTCCGCTCAAACTGGTGTTGTGGGTCGTCTTGAACTTGAGGTACGAGTAAAGTTCATTATTGAAGGCCTCAAGATGAAGAACAACAATAAAAGCGTTGTTCCTTTGCTTGTTTTTACCATATATTTGTAGAGACTTTGTCTCATGTACATTTACTCCATATCCTTTCATTCATATTTTATTGATATGCTTTTTTCAGATATCACAAATACAAATGTTTTATTGATGCAAAGTTATTTACAATAAGGGGTTAAGGCCCGTATAGTTAATCAATTCAACTTGTACATGCACATATTAATAAACTACAAGATAGAACTATCGGTGCATTTCATTTGCGCACTTTTGCATATCATTTGCGCACATTTTTCATGTCGTTTGCGCACATCTTTTATTTCATTTACGCACTCTTTTATTTTCATTTACGCATATTTTGTTATTTCATTTGTGTACATTTTTTTGTTTTGTTTTTAGCTGAACTATACCTGTTCCGATAGCTGGAAATTAGTCCGTTTACCGCTGCCTTCCATTGGAAAATGGAAAAAACAGCTTTGAGTAGGACATTTAATTTTATAGTTATAAATGTTTTATTCATAAGAGAAAGGAAATAGGATAACTATCAAGGAGACAATATCCAATCTCAAGATTAAAACGACCCCAAAGAAAGCATCTAGGAGTCACCGTACGGTCTTCAACATAGTGGGGACCCTCACATCATATAGCAAGCCATAACCCCCCCCCCCCAAGTAAAAAACGGTGAGTAAATCAATGGAAACAAACTACACCCAATAAAAAATCATTTGACCATGAAAGCTTTCATTGCCGACGAATGAAACCAATCAAACAAAATTAAGACATGTTAGACTTTCTTATGTCAAGTAAGTTTTGAACAAATAATGAGAGAAATTTGTTTTTTTAGATTTGAGGTATGTGATTAAAATTCAGACGAAAGTCCGATGTAACCATCAACGATTCGACCTCCTCTTTATACGAAATTATGTTCCCCTCCAGATTAAAAGATAAATTCTGCTCACCAGTTTTCTTTCTTTATAGGAACTTATCTGAATTGGTCTGCATTCATGTCAAGCCAAAGTGGACAAAAACTGCCATTTCTGATATTAAAAATTAATTTTCGATATTAGAAACTCGTTTCCTAATGAAAAATCAATTTCTTATTTTAGAGAGTCATTATTTAAATATTAAAAAAATCAATTTCTAATATCAGAAAATGATTTCTAATATTAGAAAATAGTGTCAGTTCCAATTTTAGGGAAAAAATGAGAATTTTTTTTCTCGTGTATTGAAAAAAATCAATTTTGATATTAGAAAATGATTTTTTTAGATAAGGAAATTATATTTTAATATTAGAGAATGAATTTTTAATGTACGAAAATATCTTTGATTTTTTAATTAAATAATAAAAATTGAATTTCTAATATTAAAAGTATAAAAATACCAAAGTTTTAATGAATAAGGGCAGTAATATAATTATCGAATAGAATTGTCAAGAGCCGTAATCCAGTGGGCAAAAAGACATAACAGGTGCAAAACCGTCGGAGAATGGCCCCGCACAACTCATCAGCAATTGTTATTGAAAGGTCCTGGGGCTAATATAAATAAATATATTAGTCCCAGAAAGGTCCTAGACAGTGAAAAGAAATGTTCAACAGTACTAAGTAAAAATAATTCGTAAATCACAGTTTGGACCCGAAACTCTAAAAAAAATTTCACAAGGTACTGATATCTATTAAAGAATTTTTTAATGATAATATGAAACGGAATTTTTGAAGCTTTGATTAATAAGGCGGTCAGAAAGATAGTTATGTCTAATGAGAAAGTCTATAGATAAGATAATAGATAATAGTTTATTTAATTAAAGTGTCACATATTGATCTGACAAAATATATACAAGACATTTCATATAAAAACATATAAAATATCAATATCCAGCCTTTTTTAGACATACGAGACACTGTATTTACAATCATTTACAAATCTCTATTTATATGTATATATTTCAAGTAAAAACAAACTACTTAAATATAATTTTCCTTATTATTACTTTCAATAACCAATTTTCTCAAACAGTTTAAGAATTCATCGTATATATAATTCATGCTATCTCTCAACGAATCAACTGTGAAACATACCTGTAGACCGTAAGCAGGAGAAGTTGGAATATTGCTGTCAATGTCCAGCAAATTGATAATTTTGACATTAAAGTCGTCCCTTTTGTTGTAAGTTTAGTACTGAGATGACCATTTTCGTCAGATCTAGATGTTTACAAGTCAAAAAAAAAAAAAATAAATAAAAAAAAATAATAATAAATAAATAAAAAAAATCTAGATCTAGCGTTTTCTGTTGTCTCCTTTATCTCTAATTCTGGGGTATATATTAATGGGTTTCATTTAGCAAAAATCGTTTTTATATCAGAAATTAATTTTTTATATTAAAAAATCATTTCTAATATTCGAAATGCATATTTAGTATAAGAAAATGAATTTGTAATATTAAAATATTAAAAAATATTTTTCCTTTTTATTATTAATAAATAATTGATTTCTAATATCAATTCTAATATCAAAAATTAAATTTCTTAAAGTAAAAATTATTTTTTCAAATATCAAGAAATGAATTCTTGACATTAGAAAATTAGAAAATGTTTTTTTGGTCTACATTGTCTTGCCATTTTTTAATATTAGAAAGAATTCATTTTTTTATATAAGAAATTCTTTTTTAGATATCAAAAAAAATCTAATATAAGAAATTGATTTTGAATATTAAAAAAATCAATTTCTAATATTCCAAAATGATTGTTCGATGTTAGAAAATAACATAAATTGTAATATTACATATGGTATAAGTTCCTATTAATTTCATTGGCTAATATACTCACGTGATTTTAAGAATATTTAGTATATTTCAGCGTTGTTTCTAATTTTAGGTATATTGACGCTATGTTTCTATTTTTTAAGTATATTGACGCTATGTTTCTATTTTTAGTTTTATTGACGCTATATCTAGGTTGGACTTTTAGACTGTAGTTTTTCACTGAGAAAGGTCTTATGAATAAAAAAACATTTAAAAAAAAATATTGGAAAACCATGTACACATTAATTAGGAGTTTCCGCCGGGGAAATAAAAGGGGATATTAAAATGCTTTTTACAGAGCAACCACTGAAATCAATGAAAAATATATTTAACAGTTGTCACATGTTTGTTTTATTGCACATTTCACGTAAACACGCTAATAAAAAGGCTTACTTGTTTGTTTTTTTATTTGCAAATATAAGAGAAATGTCGGCTTTTATATATCCCACGAGCACTCGTGTAACCCATTTTAGATGATTGCAGATCCACACGCGCCTTCAGATAAAGGTTCTTTTTCTAATTAAATTTCAATTGTATTGACAAAATTGTCCTCCACAAAAATGTAATGAGATACCATAAAACTACATATGTAATATAAAAATGATGGACTTTTTACTCTGTCAATATGTTAAATATGGACCTGTTAGGAATATATTGACCTCGGACTTCGTCCTCGGTCAATATAAACCTAACAGGTCCATATTTAACATATTGACTTCGTAAAAAGTCCATAATTGATAAATATTAAATATCATATTTTAATATTAAAAATCTTTACCTTATAATGTAAATAATTATACCTTTGATTTTTTTAAATATTGAATAATTGAATTTCTAATATTACAAAATGAAAGTGACAACAAAAGTCAGAATCGATCAAAGGAAGAGACCAGTAAGGAAAATCCGTATAACATTCGACTGAATCAGGGGAACACAATCCGACACCGAACATTTTTGGCACGCCGTCATATTCCCGACTTGGAACGGGCATTTTATAAATAAAATGGTGGGTTAAACCAGGTTTATTGATGCATCAACCTCCCGCTTATATGACGACTAACTATAGCTTCTGTGTGCCCAGATTGTGTTAAATGCCAAAGCCATAATATTGTCAGGGCGCACTACACTATTTCAATACGCCAATGTTTGACAGACCGAAAATAGTACTATAAAAAATAGTGCCTTTTCATTCGTAGTGACTCCAGCCAATTGATACATATAATAATCAGCAAGATCATAGAATATTTCAAGGTGAATGACGGAGAGCAAAGAACAGTTGAAGAAAAAACATGATTAAGTTGCATAACAAGCTAGAACGGATCGAATGAAATACGACCAAATACCGAAAATTCTCTGTTGCGACTATGTACAAAATTAACCGGCGCGTTTCAATTCAATTTTATTTTCTTATTTGACATACAACATATGGTTTAAATGTATTTATTTTATCGTGTTGGTGATCTGATAACGGAAAACAAGTTCCCGCACATGGGAAAATTCATTTCTATATTATTGGAATTTTTGAAATCCCGGAATTTAAAATACGAGTCAATGGGAGGCCGAATTAGTGGTGTGCCTCGGATCCTGTCAAAACCTAGAATTTTTCTCTAATAGATAAATGTTTTTGTCGTTCGATGTACAAACCTAGTCTCATACAGGTAAAATATTTTTGTCGCTCGATGCACAGTTCACACTACAGTTGCAAAAAGAGAGAAACATCAAGGAAGAAGCCAAAACTTAAACAAAACCGTCTTCAATAAAATTGGAAATAGGAATTGAATATTTATCAATCAAATCTGGATATCGTCCAATAAATTTCTTCAGAAAAACTATTAATCTGCATTTCTCGAAGCCCTGATTTAAAAGTTTACGAATTAAACATCTGTGTCGTTTCAAAAAATCTTGATAGTGACTACATGCTCTAGCGTAACGGATTAATTGAGAAATATATACTCCATACGATGGGGAAGACGGAATATTACTGTCGAGGTGTGGAAAGTTTACAATATCAAAATTGAAATCGTCTCTTTTGTCATAAATTCGTGTGCTGAGGTTGCCACTGTCGTCAAACTCCAAAAGTAAATCTAAAAACGAAACAGAATGGTCAGTGTCTGTAGTCTCCTTTATTTCAAGTTCTGGGGGATATATTAATGGAATATAGTCGGCAAAGTTACTATTATTAAGCGACAAGACATCATCAATATATCTGTATGAGTAAATAAAGGATCTAGCCTCTTTAATTTTATTTTGTTTGACCAAATTTTGCAAAAATTCTGTTTCGTAAGTGAACAAAAACAGGTCGGCTAAGGGAGGAGCACAATTCGTTCCCATTGGAATGCCGACTGTCTGTTGGAATATCTTGCCCCCGAACTGGACAAATGAATTTCTTATATAAGATTTTTTTTTTTACATTTAAGAAATTAATGTTTGATATCAGGAATTCAGTTTTTAATATTATAAATTCATTTTCAATATAAGAAAATGTAATTTTGAAAAATATTTTTTCTTTTCTATTCTAACATGGCTCTAGTTAATCGTCAACCAGTATAATACTCGATAACCGTATACTTCGCACATGCGCAAATGGTGTCGGAATAAGAGTAAAATGGAAGAAAAACAACCATTTTTATTTTGTTTGTCTTTGTTTGTGAAGGAAATAAACGTTAAGCCTATTTTATAACTTAATTATGCCTTTCAGACACGTAAATGTGTATTATTTTGCTCTCGATTTGGATTTTGAACTTGCATCCGTTTGAAAACGTCAGATTGTGTATTGTGACGTCATTGACCCAGACAGCAATGGAAACGGGAAATCCGTCTTCCTTAAGGTGGGACGTTACCAAATGACGTCCCGTCAAGAGTTATCGGTCCTTCATATATACGTATTTTTAGACGTCCAGGACTGGGTTGCTCAAAGCTCAATTAAAAGTTAATAGACTATTAAAAGTTAATAGTCTATTAAATTAGTTGAAAATGTTAAAGCCTAATAGACTATTAAATATTTAATAGTCTATTAACTTTTGTGCAACCCAGTCCAGAACTTCCCCTTAAATTATTCCTTTACAAGGTATTGTAAATATGCAGATTCAGAGTGAGAACCTCGGAACTAATGACAAATAGAAATATTTTTTTCAATATATAATTGATGTTTAGAAAATAATATTCGGGTCTAAAATAATTAGAATTTGCAGTCAACGGAGAATGCGTCTTTTGAACACAATGAAAAGGGTAAAGTGTAAAAAAAACAGGGAAAAAAAAACATATTTCCCGCGGGAAGATTTGCAGATAAACATCATAGATACTTCGAGACGGAACAGTCATTTCAAAAATGAGCAAGGAGTTGGCCCGAAAAAAAAAAAAAAAAAAAAAAAAAAAAAAAAAAAAAAAAAAAGAGCGGCAGATTTTTCTACCGCAAAGGCGCGGGTCTGCCCGTATTATTATTCTTCAAAAAAGGTACAAAGCGGTTATTAGAGGCATATTTTCGGAGTTAATTGCAAACTAAAAAATGTGAAAGGTGGTCAATGATATTCATTCGTTACATTTGAACTGTGTAATAATGGTTGAAAAAACAAAATGTATTTTTTCAAAAAGAAATAGTATAAGACCGTACTCACAACAAACACGGTGTACTGTAAACTTGTTTACATTTAGTTTTGTGTATTGACATGTAAATTGTTTTCACTTTAAATCAAGTTTAATCGCCGGTACCATCTGTAAACTAAATGCAGGTATGCCACACATTTTTAAGAATGAGCAAATTTCCAGTAAAACATTTTGAAATAATGTCTAAAGAGGCTTTAATAATGATAAAAATGATAAAGATTTCTGAACAAACTACGATTAGGGGTCTTTTGGGGTTGTTTTGGGATATAGCCAAATGATATTTTTGGTCAGAAATTGTGAAAAGTAAATGTAATGTCTTTTTGTAATACTTAACAATAATACGATTTTGATTTTTAATTTAAGTGAAAGTTGAAGTATTTCGGCAAAATTGATCTCATATTTTAATTTGCCGGTCTTTAGATTGTTTTTCCTTTGATAATTCATCAGAATTACAAATTGTTATGCTCCTATCGGCCCGCTCCTATGAAACATTTTCATAGATAGGAAAACGATCAAAATAGTCAGCAAACTAATCATGAAATCATATCATTTTTACATGTATATCTCTCTACACTTTACATCCTTTACTACTGAATACACATAATAAAAGGTGTGGGGACGGGTGCAAAAGGGGTTGTACCATAACGTAATTGAAAGACACTTACATTTGCATTATAAAAAAATATGTGTTTTCATACAATACATATATACCATGAAATACGCTCGAAACTGGAAGGTTTGATAATGTTTTGATAGGAAACAAACAATTCCAAGTTACACAGATGGAAAATGCATAACGAAAGGGAATTTATTCCTACCGGGAAATCCATTGCTCTGGGATGGCTGTGCTCGACCAAATGTCCTGCTCCTTGATTTTAGTCCATTTGAAGGAAGGAGACAAGTAACCTGTGACATTCATTGTATTTTGAAACGCCGGGATCTGCCGTATGTAACTACGAGAAAGCGGGTTGCAAAAGAATGGTTTACTCAACCTCACAGTAAATTTTACCGTTTTGACTTTTATTTCATTTATTTACTCATTATTATTTTCGATAGAACAAATAAAATTTTCATTGTACTTGATAATACTTAAATCTTAATGGGGAAAAGATCATTTACATGTCAGAACTTTTTAATGTTCAGTATATGCAATTTTTAGTAAGATTCTTTGAGATATCAAAATTTTCAAACAATGTGTCCAGAATTAAGGGCTCTTCAGATTTTGAATACGGAAATTTTGCACATGAAACCCTCTCCTTCATCCGTTTTATGTTTACAATTCTAAAACTCAGCAAGTAATTATCAGCTATTCTTACATTGAGAGATCACAAAGATTATGTCGCTATTGTTTATCAAATACTTTAATGAAGTTGAAGATGAAAGGCATTTCATTGTTAGCTGTCCATTATATAACAAACAGCGAATTTTACTACCAGTATTTCATATATAGATTTTGCACAAATTTTTAAAATCTTACAAGGGAATCAATTTTTTGTTTTTGTTTTTTGTTTTGCTCTTCACAAATAAACATTTACCAACTCTGATTCTTGGTAATTTTATGTTAAAGTGTTTTGAAATAAGAAACAAATGGAGACCAAATGAATGAGTTTCTTTGTAATATTTTGCTTATTGTTATATATGTCATCTTTGAAGAATAGGTTACTGGTATGACACAAGCATAATGTGTCAGGCTCTGGTCCTGCCCTTCATTGCCATAGCTGACCAGTAGTGGGCTATTTTTGTTTGTTGCATTGTATGTCTTATCAATCATACTGTATTTTATACTTATTGACTGGATATAAACGGAATTGTAAGTTTATTGTCCCCGTGGTACAACTATCGCCCGAAGCGTAGCCGAGGGCAATAGTTGTATCCGATGGGACAATAAACTTACTATTCCGCGAATATCCAGTCAGTAAGTGTTTTTTTATACCGAAAGAAACACCAGACAAAAGATATGTTAATGAGGGAAAATAGTTAAAAAGATATGTTAATGAGGGAAAATAGTTTATGCTAATGAGGGAAAATAGTCAGATCTTTGAAAATGGAAAAATAGTAGAAATATTGTATGATCATTTGTTATAGAAAAAGATAACTAAGGTATAATAATTTGTTTTATTACCTTATACATATATTTTATACGTTCTATTAAGTATTAAGTAATTTCGTCTATAATTTGGTATTTTTATATCCATGGGTGTCTATTGCCCGTTGAGGTCTATTGACCGAAGAGTTATATTGACCGCTGAGATCTATTGCCCGATGAAGTCTATTGACCGATGAGGTCTATTGACCGCTGAGATCTATTGCCCGATGAAGTCTATTGACCGATGAGGTCTATTGCCTAGTGAAGTCTAGTGTCTTACATTTGAACGTTGTAATGGAATCTGCAACTTCTTATACTCTGTCCCAGTCATTAGGGATGATTTTAAGAAGGGGGGTGTCATGGGCGATTTTGTAAATAAATTATTTAATTTTGGTGCCAGGGAAAATCAATATTTTAATCCTAGTTGTATTTAATTTTAATTTGAAGAATAAAAGTTTTATTGACGATTGGTGTGAAAAGGAATAATATATTCGAGATTTTTATAAAAAGAAATAAATTTTCCAGTCAAAATCACCAAAGCCAAATGGTCGTCCCTTTACATGTAATAGATGTATGACAAAAAATACATTCACAGTGAAAAATTAAAATCAATGTTACCATAATAGACGGTATATTTTAATGCGGTTGGACAAATGCATTTCCATTACCTTTGATTAGTCATTTATGTGTTACATTGAATCCTGCTACCTCTTGTTGATAAGTTAACAGACATAAAGTTGTTCTGAGATAGTTTTCAAAACCTTTTTTTTTCCTTTCATACATTTATTTTATTTTAAAATATATGAATAAGGTAATAAAACAGTTATTTAATGGGTATGAAGGCAACAGACCATAATATTTGTCCCTTGGTACTGGGAACCACACAAGTGTTCTATTGCCCTCGGCCGTCGGCCTCGGGCAATAGAGCACTTTGGTGGTTCCCAGTACCTCGGAACAAATATTATGGTCTGTTGCCTGAATACCCATTAAATAACTGCATAGTATTATGATGTCCTTTATGGGTTCTTGATTAGTATAAAAAAAATTCTTATTTTTCTTTCAACAATTCTGTATGTGGGACTAAAAGAAAAAAAAACATGCTGTTTGTGAGAAAAANGAGCACTTTGGTGGTTCCCAGTACCTCGGGACAAATATTATGGTCTGTTGCCTGAATACCCATTAAATAACTGCATAGTATTATGATGTCCTTTATGGGTTCTTGATTAGTATAAAAAAAATTCTTATTCTTACTAAAGGGATTTTCTTTCAACAATTCTGTATGTGGGACTAAAAGAAAAAAAAACATGCTGTTTGTGAGAAAAATCACTTTTTAAGTCGTAAGAAAGAGTTTTGGAGACTGTTAAAGTTCTAGTTTTCACTCTAGTTGAAAATCTGTTCAAAATTCAAAGCCAAAAATCTACACCCCTCCCCCCGAAAGTTAAATACTATTTTTCGTTATTTAACTAAATATTTTTATTTGAATAAAAAAATGTATGCATTTTGGAAGGTTTCCAAAATAGTATATAATAAAATTATAAGTAAAAGATTGGAATACCTTCAAATGATACATATATTTTTTACTATTTCATTGAAAATTTGTGGCTTAACGGTGTTTATTTTACATCGAAATTATCAGCAATATTAAAATGATTGTAAAAACGAAGAAAGCAGTTTTAAGTAACATACACTGAACTCGCCTATATCCTACATTGACTATCGCTTCAATGTTATGAAAACTTGTTTGACACACCGTTTTGTTGATGTGAACAAATGAATGAAGTGTCGAGTACACCTGCACTACACTGCGTTGAACGCAGTGAGGAGAAGGCCTAAGTATTCGTTATTTAAGTTAAATTACACCCAATACAGTGTCAAGCATATTACAAAAACACTTTTTAAGCTGGTGTTACAAGCGCTACTATGCAGAATTATTTGATCGAGATGCAACAAAAATGTTGTAAACAGTGACCGTCAACAACGTCCCCAAATCTTGACGCGACGTCAACATAAAAACGGCACTTTTTGACTGTCTTGCTTGTGTTCGAGCTTTAATATTTCTCTTAAGTGAACGGTACCCCCTATAAAGCTGCGTATCGAAAGATTGCGCTTTTGCTCAAGAATATTATGTTAATTTTTGGTCATGGAAAAATAGGTTTTGGTTATTGAATTTTAGATTCCAACAAAAATTTGACACCAAATTTTGTGCATTTTTCTATATGTCTTTCTTATTTTCCTTCCATTTTCCGCACCTTTGAGGCTAGAAAATCGGGAAAAAATGCACGGTACCCCCAATTTTGGATTTCACATTCCAATACACCTTATTGAGTTCTTCTTTTCTACAAAATGTTATTAAAATATTTTAACATGTGATTTGGTAACGTCCCACCTTAATTAAGCTCGCTTCAGAACGGAAAATTCCGTTTTCTGTCATATTAGAATCGAAATAATTCATGGCAGGTATATGGTTATTGGCATTTAACCATGGGCTGGGCTTTTATATTCGTAAATTTAACCCTTCGCTAACGCTCAGGGTTAAATTCGAATATAAATGCCCAGCCCATGGTTAAATTTCCAATAACCATATACCTGCCATGAATTATTACTTAATTCTAATATGGGAACAATGGAAACCATGACGACTAGCCATATGAAAATCTCCAATAACATGATGAGCGACTCACGACAGTCTTTACGCTGAAATTGACGACGTCACAATATGTTTTGTGCACAAAAACGTCAGTAAATCCGAAGTAATGGCTTTCGTTACCGTGTACACTATAGGTCCGCTCAGATAATGAAATGTCATATTAGAATCGAAATAATTCATGTTCGCCGGTGGTTTGTAGTCGATTTACATATGGGTGTCCATTATTTTCGTTTATTTTACCCCTCGCTCCGCTACGCTACGCTCTGGGTAAAATATTAACGAAAATAATGGCCACCCATATGTAAATCTCCAACAAACCACCGGTGCCCATGAATTATTTCTTAAATATTAGAAAATCCCTTCTGACATTAAAAACGATTTTCTAATGTAATAAATTCGTTTTTCAATATCAAACTAGCCTTCGGTTTGTCAAATGCAAATTGTCTATCAGGGACTATACATTATAACAGAAGTCCATTATAATGGACTTCTGATTATAATGTATAGTCCCTGTTGTCTATAAACGGAAGATCATGAAACCACTTCATACTATCTTCACTAAAATTTTGCTTTCTGACTCTAAATTATAAACCATATTTTTTCATTTGATTCGGCACATAATAATTGTCACAGCATGAGTTTCATACAATACAATACAAAAGCTTTATTTAACGTCGATAAAAACAAACTGACAAACATAAGCTCTCAAGAGCTTTTAAAATCGATGGTTACATGCATTACGTTACAGACATCACATATTAGACAAAACATCTACTATCAAACCAGTCTTTTCGTGCACAATGATACACAAACACAAATAAAACAACAACATTCTGCATAAGACAAACATACAATGAAGCAGCACAATCATGCAATTCATACAACATACACCTTCTGCACATTTTCTAAAGTATGTGAAATTGGTTTCATGCAGCACATAAAACACAAGCAAATAAAAATAAAATGGAAAATCAGCACTATTCTACATGTAATTAATCAAAGGAAAAAGCACACAAGCAAATAAATAAAAAGTTTTTTCCAAGTGCATTAGATGCATGGAATCAGTTAGATGTAGATACTCAAAATCTCACATCAATTTCTTTATTCAAAAATAAACTCAACCAAGATCTGAAAAAAGCGCCAAAGCATTTTGCCATTGGACCTCGAAGACTAAATATTATTTACTGCCAGCTTCGAAATGAGGTTAGCAATCTAAAACATCATTTATTTCTTTCTCACTTGTCTGAGAGCTCTCTATTTGAGTGTGGTATGGGTATTGAGGATAATTTTCATTACTTCTGGGTCTGTCCTAAATATATTCAACAGCGTGTTCAACTCTCTTTGAAACTCAGAAAATTTGGGAATATATTGGATTTAAATACTCTTCTTGGAAACAATAACAGTGATATATCATCTGATGAAAATACAGAAATTACCATGGCAGTCTTGTTTTATATTGATACTACTAAAAGGTTTTATTAACACAGTGATGCTGGATGCTGCATGCACATATCAAAAATTTAGTTACATTATTATTTATCAAAGTGTTTGATGTCATCATCCCTAACAGCAAGTTTCAAATGTCATTTCTTTTTGTTTTGTTTGTTTATCTTTTTTTCCCTAGTTGTTTATTCTCTGTTTTTATTTATCTTTCATCCCATTTTGGATCCATTCTGCCTGATTTATATAAAAAATAAAATAATCATTAAAATTGTAATTTAAAAAAATAGTTCAGTTATTAAATCATTGATGGGCTACAAACCATTTTTATTCCTCCATTAAATATCCAAAATATACTTCAAGATATATATAGATACATAAATTCTAAGAAATGTTTCATCTTATACTCTAATAATTTATATTTGTTCGCTGTTATTAGACTTGCAAATATCTGAAAAAATATATTTGTGTCAAATGTATCTCCTATCTATTTATATATATATGAATATATTGTTGTATGTTCCATCTTGTAGGGAGAGGATATATATAGGCTATGCCTGTTATCCGATCCCATTGAATACATCTATATTCAATAAAATATTTGAAATTTAAATAAATAAAATGTAAAAGTAGCACTAATCTACATATAATTAATTTTCAAAAGCAAAAGCAAAGCAGCAATTATTAGTAGCAAGCGGAGTAATGGCATGACTTGCCGTTTTATGAATTTAGTATGTTTTTAAACTGTGTAAATGATGGTTCTTTACGAAGATGTTCCGGCAAGTCATTCCATGTTTTTGCGGCGTAATATCTAAATGATTGTAGCCCATAACTTGATGTTCTGACACTTGGTATCTTAGCTTTGTTCTGATATCTGAAATTATATTTATTTTCTTTAATTTCAATTAAATCATGTAAATATGATGGACTTTGTTTATTTATAATTTTAAATGTTTCTAAGGCTATATTTCTAATTCTTCTTACTTTTAGTGATTGCATTTTTGATCGATTAAGAAGTTCTTCGTACGAGCTGTTATAGTCATCATAAATGAATTTCAAGGCCCTTTCTTGAATCTTTTCCATTTTATTAGTATTTATTTCACTACAAAAATGCCACGTGACAGGACAATAGTTGAAATTAGACAAAATAAATGAATGATATATATTGTTAACCGTCCCAATCTATTTAAATATTTCCATACCCTTTTTAATACATTTAATTGACTAGAGGCTTTTTTACATATATTAGCTATGTGAGTATTAAATTTCAACTGATAATCAATTGTTACACCTAAAAGTTTTACTTCTTCCTCACATTTTATGAAGTTATTATTTAGATTAAAAGTTAAGTTTTTATCTTAAGTTTTACGGCCAATGGCAAGGGCCTGAAACTTATCAGGATTTGCTTTCATTTGGTTTACTGTAAACCAGTCTATTAATTTTAGACTATCAGTCTCTAGTGTAGTTTTAACTTCATCAAGATTATATCCAGAGTAAGACAGTGTATTGTCGTCTGCATAGTTATATAAAGAAGAGTCTTGAATAAAATAGAAAATATCATTTATAAAGATATTAAATAAAACAGGTCCCAGCATCGACCCTTGCGGTACCCCTTTATAAATTTGTTCCCACTCACTAAAAGATGAGCCCAATTTGACACACTGCTTTCTTCCAGAGAGATAATCTTGAAGAAGTTTTAGAGCTTCATTAGAGACACCATATGATTCAAGTTTATCTAAGAGTAGGTTGTGGGGGAGGCAATCAAATGCCTTACTTAAGTCCATCAAAATTGCTGCAATAAATTTATTTTCGTCTAAATCCCTTTTCCAGTCTTCAACAATTTTCAATAACGTGGTTTGACATCCATAACCAGCACGAAAAGCCGAAAGATAGGGGTGAAAAATTTGATTAAAGTATGCTGTCAGCTGGTCATTTATGGCCCTCTCAAAAAATTTGGAAACATAAGGTAAAATACTTACTGGTCTATAGTTTGATTTATCTAATGCGTTATTTTTCTTGTACACAGGCACTACTTGGGCCTCTTTCAGTTTATCTGGGAATTTAGAAGATGTTAAAGTTTTATTAATCAAATTTGTAGCAGGCTTAATAAAATAAAAAATAATAATGATAAATATCTCTAGTCGATGTGAAATGGTACCGGTTTCGCGTTATGAAACGGATTTCCAACATGTTTGTATCCGAATCGACTCCATTATTACACACAATTTTAGCGGGAAATAGAAAAAATAGTCATGGCGGCTACAGCAACACAAAATGCCATCACATTGAAAGGCTCAACAGAGATAGTTTCTGAATTCTTTTGTAATTTTTTAGAATATTCATAATTAATAGAACTACTACGAATGAAATCTTTGCTTTAAATAACGACTCATTGTCTAGTTACATGTGCTCCAGAGTACAGACTCTCAGAAGTAAAAAAAAAAAAAGACAACCCCCCTCTTGAGTCTTCGCATCCATCAGTTGAAGGCGTAGTCATCCTTTGCATAATTGAAAAGAACAATAACATCTTACTTTTTTATGTGCCAGTATTGTGCAACTTGCTTTGCCACTACAAATTGCTTTACTGCTTCAAAACATCTAAAGGTCCTGTCGCACTATAACACACAGCACCATTGTGTTAAAATATTTGTATCACACTGGTGGGTGTTGTATACCAGGTATACCTTTACAGCACATTCTTGACATGTTACAAACACATCGACACACCTTGGCATTGGGTGAATCGAAAAATGTTGAACATGCTTGAAATTTCACGACATTTGCCAATGTGTTGTTGGTAAGTTCTGCCCACAATAGAACACAGGGGGTACTATACAAATGTTGTGTACAATATGTAATAGTTTCTTGAACCTTGTTACAAATACAAATACAAAAAGCTTTATTTAACGTCGGTACAATACATAACATTACAACATAAGCTCTCACGAGCTTTTGAAACTGACACATAACAATCACATATTAAATACACAATACATAGACATACACAAAGCATACATTAAAACATAGGCATATTAGGGTAAAAGCAAGCACAAATAAAACATAAAAGCTATAGAACATGCTGTAAGCAAATAAATTAAGAGGCAGCACTATAATAGCTAAAAGCTAAGCACAATAATACATTCAGCCAAATAAATAAAAAAGCACTAATGACTATTAAAATCATACAAGCTAAATTTAAAAGATAAAATTAGCAGCAAACATTGCAGTGGCACGAGTTGCCATTCCATGAATTAATTAAATTCTTAAATTGATTAAAAGATGTCCGAGTTCTAAATTGGTTTGGCAACTCGTTCCATAATTTTGGGGCAGCATAGTGGAAAGATTTGAGCCCGTACCTTGTTGTCCTTACTGATGGTACTTCAGCAATGTTGTCATACCTGAAATTATATTTTGTATTTTTAATTTTCACTAGATCGTGTAAGTAAGAAAGGCTATCCTTTTGTAAACTTTTATATACTTCTATAGCCATAGTTCTTGTTATAAATGTGTAAAGAATGCAAACCAAGCATCCTTCTAACTAAACTAATGCAATTGTCAATGTTTTATTGTATAAATGATACTGAAAGACAAAGGAAAATTCCATAGGAATATAGACTCCCCTGACCAGTGCTCGATAATAACCTTTGCTCGATAATTAAACACTTTGGATGATTTTTGTACTTATATATGGAACATTTATAAAAGGATACTATTTGAATGTGTTAGTGTGACTTTACAAAGATATTGAGCTACTAAGTTCATGTATTGATTGTCAAATAAGAAAATGGAGACAATAATTTTATGCCTGCCTCTGCCATTTCATAAATTTAGAGTCTATAAAAACAAAGATTTTAAATTAAAAAATAAAAATTAATGATAAATTGTTCAGAAGAGAAAAAGCTTGAACACTACAACATCATTTAGCCACAATAAGAACAGATAAAAGAGATTGGCAAATGATTAAGTCCCCAAACCAAGGGTTTATCTAGGTCTTTTGGGAAAAAGGAGTCTGGAACAATTTTGGGAATTTTTCATCGCGATATTATCAAAATTGGGAAAAATTGACTTTTCAAAATTCACTTGTTCAAACATTTCAATACTACTGCTGTCTGTGTGATGAGTGCTTCTTATATGAAATAAATCATAATTCTATGATGAACAAAATTTATCTTGTAGACCAGATTTTTAAAAAAATTATTTAAAAAGGGGTCCGACTCTGTGAGTGTGATGTCAATAACTGGATTGGACTCGGATTTTGATTCTGTCTCTGAAGTCACATTATTGTTAGTTTTCAAAGTGTTTGTTTCAGTCTCAGGTTCACAGTAGTTAGTAACACATGTGTCATCGTTGGGCACAATCAGTAAATCAACATTTTTTTGACTTGGTGTTTCAGTAGATTTTTGAGCTGTATCAGTGTCAATATCAATCACTGTTTCACTTTCAATATTGGTGGCTTTACTACTATTTGCTGATAAGAAACCCGTTATTTTACGGCATTGCTTTCCTTCTGAAGACTTGAGTTTTTTTACATAATACTTCGAGTTATGACTCGACATCCTCACATCGAGAGTATCTTTGCATTTTTTTAGGGGAATCCGAACGAAACTTGCAGACAAGTTTTTATTAAAAGTTAGTTTGATGTTATGAATGCATTAAACAAAAGAATTTCTTCAGCATGTGCCAATGTTCTTGAGAAAATTTACAAACGCCCGCACTCATTAGATAGAATGTNCTTTATTTTGAAGAGTTCCAAAGATCGATTAAAGTCGTTCGCAAACGCAAACAATATTCAAGTTATGCCAAGTGTTTCCTTGGTTGAATTGGGAAATTTTAGCACAGAATTGGGAAAAATAAAGGATATTTCTCATTGGGAATGCCTCTGTTTACCGGAGTCTACGAGATCCTAGATAAATCCATGCAAACTGGCCTCATTTTTATGTATTATTTAGCTTCCGGTCATTTGCTTTGACTAGTTACCACATACTCCATATCTGACCTGATCAGCACTGATTAATGGGACAAGTCTATTTTTTATAAACTGTTTGATCAGTATTGATCTTGAAGAAAATGTTTATGACATTTTCATTTGATATTTTATTTGTTTGGTAAAAATATTGCAGTAATGAGCACTGGTATGTAAAACTGAATTTTCTATCTATTTCAAGACACTGAAATAATCATGCCCTGTCAGGAACCTATTTCAAATACAGGAGCCCTTTGGTGGCATCCTGAATACTCAGGTGGGTCACTTTAAAATATATGAATGTAAGCTGATTGACTTAATAAATGGCAACAAAAATAAAGAAAATCAAGATTTTATTATCAAGCACTGATCAGGAGAGTCTAAATTCCTGCTTCATTTCAGTAATTTTCGTAATTTTTTGATACATGAACCTCATGCCAATCCATTGTTATTTTTGGTTGCATATCTACCTTTGAAAATGAAATTGGGGTTGAAGAATTTTAAACTGATCTTATAAAAGATCGTCAAAACGCTATACAGACATTCTATGTATGTTAGATGACCGTTCTTGATGTGTTTGTTATGTGTCAACTATGCTAGTAAAACGCCTTTGAAACGTTGCCATACACGATTACACCTTTTATGAGTGTTGCAGACAAGTTTTTATTAAAAGTTAGTTTGATGTTATGAATGCATTAAACAAAAGAATTTCTTCAGCATGTGCCAATGTTCTTGAGAAAATTTACAAACGCCCGCACTCATTAGATAGAATGTTAGTGTGACATTGCCTTAATCATTGAAGTATTATATTGACAGGAACTCCAACTAAAATTTAACACTATTCCACTGATATTCTTCAAATATAAAAGCCACTGACTTGGTTCAATAAGATGCTAACTCTTCTGTTCCTTCTCTGCGAAACGGCCACAAATTTGAAGGCCAAATATTTGGTGTAATCAGGCCTTGACAATAGCGTTTGTCTGATTGCCCAGGACAAGCGGAAACATCTATCGGACAAGAGAAATTTGGAGGTGACTTGTCCGTCGGCACAAGTTAGAAATTTTTGTTTAACTAGGATTTCAAATTCCTTACAACAATGAGTAATGAAGAAATTCATTAAGATTTCTCTAAATATAAAATCTTTTACAAAGAACGAAAATATTGACCGATATCAACGATAACATTTATGTTTTCATTGGTGTCCGCCATCTTGAAAATACTGATCATTTAACAAAACGACGTAAAATTACGAATTCTGAAGCGAAACAAAAGTTGAAAAAAACGTACTGATAAAGTATATTTCACCTAGCTGAGTCTCTCACTTTTTAGCTCACCTGGCTATGCCAGGGTGAGCTTTTGCCATCATTGGCGTCCCTCGTCCGTCCGTCGTAAACTTTTTGGGTATCTTTGCGCGCAAAGATATCTATTGTTGCTGAAGGCTCAACTCAATTCCCCAGAAACGTCACTACCCTTTTTCATATTCCAACACAAGAAAAAAAGTCCCATTTTCATACCAAAAACATGCTTTTAAAGACTTTCTTGCATAAAAGAAGGCAACAATAGTGCAGAAAAATAAATCAACAAGTTGGAAGAAATAACATTGGTATGAAAATGTTACGATGATTAATATTTTGCATACATGTGCTGTGCGAAGGTAAAATATCCCCCCCCCCTTTCCCTAAAAACATAGAGTCAGGTCTCAGAACCTCCAAAGTATCGGATGCTAGTGATGTTACTATTTATATACATTCCCAAGTATGCCAATTAAATTATTTAGGCCGTATATCAAGTTTGCAGAACACACGATGTTTTCCTTCGGAAAGACGTTTGTTTACAAAATCTGCGCATGCTCATGGTAACAAAAGATACTTCAATCATTGGGCGGGAAAATTTGAACTTCAATATCTGCACATGCGCGTATGGTTGTGTTAAAAATAACAGTAGAACTGTGAAAGGATAACATGATAATTAGACTGATTTATTAGTGTTGATTGAGGTAGTAATTAGGGCTGGTGTTGTTTACATCATGTACATAGCAAATAGTCAGCATTGACATCAACACATTTATTTTTTAATAGGACTGTTTTATTAATGTCACTTATTA
>MJUU01066347.1:152123-173554 GCA_002080025.1 Modiolus philippinarum | reverse complement strand
CAATGCCAAATACTGCCAATATGAAAAATTGTTTAAATTTAGTTATGGTGTAAAGCATTTAGGAGATGATCAATATTTTTGCCAACAAAAACCAGAAGTAGAGATTTAACAACAATGCTGTATTTATATCCTTTCTGAATAAGTTTGTTCAACGGATTAATAAGTTTGGAAAGAAAATTTTTGAACTTATGCGCTTTGTAAATGATATTTCCATAGAAGTTTACATTATTTTAAATATATAAAAATACATTTCTACATCGGGCAAAACAAACGAAAAGGTTTAAAAAGATACATATAATTAACAGTGAAAGGATTTGGAGTAAATGCACATAATACAATGTCTCTACAAATACAAGATTAAACGAAACAATGGAACAACAGTCTCCATGAGGCCTTCAGCAAACAGAATCGAATTCATCTTATTTGCACTATGCTGGTAAAAGTCTAAAATGATAGCAACGTCAGTTACCTAGTTTTCATGTGTATAAAGATAAAGTGTGCATGTCTAAATTAATGAAAGTATGCTAGGACGAACACATTGTCAACCCAATACTGAGGCAAAAATGATGTGGAAAGGGGGAATAAAAAAAAATCCAAAATCACGGCAATTCATATCCAACGCGAATTAAGACAACGTGACAAAGACAAAACAAAAATGAACAAGAATGCCACAAAACTAAAGCTCTAGCAGTGTGAATCCTTACAAAAACATAGGTATCAACAGGTCCTCCAGAACGTTAAGCATGATCTGCTCCACGCATGGCATCCGTCAGAGAGCCAGCTGAAATATGATGCTGAAATAGCTGGGGCTGATTGGTAATTGTCATTTTCTAACCTGTAGACAAAAAACAATTATAATCCCTTATACATGTTACTTATCTAACCCTTAAACAGCACGAAGGTGAAGTTAAAAAAGGAACAAAGGATGTGGTTTTTATAAAAATCAAAATCCAGAGACGTGGTGAGATTGAGAGTACAGAATAACAAGGGCAGGAGGAAGCCACGAAGCACAGAAATAAAAACACTACACCCAGAACTTAATTAAGTGAGGTAAATTTTAGATCCATTCGCTTACTTTTAGGTACATTATAGACCCATTTTCTTGTATAAAGTGAATGATACGAAGTCCATTGTTAAAGGCCTCATGGTGACTTACAGATGACGAACAATAAAAACGTTGTCCCATTGCTTGGTTTTACAATGTATTTGTAGAGACTTTGTTTAATATGCATTTGTTCCATATCTTTTCATCGTTAACAATGTGTTTGTAGAGATTGCGACTCATGTGCATTTACTCCATATCTTTTCGTTGTTTATTATATCTTGGTTTTTGGTTGCTTTGTATTTCAACTAAAACATTAGAGTTTCACAAAAATTTTCTTCATTGCCTTTGGAGGTTATTAGGTCAAATAGATAGAATGAAAAAAAAATCCATGTTCCAAAAAAATTAACCTATTGAATGGAAAAAAACTGAGGATATTGAAAAGAAAATGTGTAAATTTGAAACCTGACAAGCATAATCCCTTGTCATTTGTAATCTTAACAGGGTTTCTATTCTACAGTTAACTTGCTATACAAGGGGTGTCAAATCAGTTAACTTGCTATACGTAGAGTGTCAAATCATTTTACTTGCTATACACATAGCGACAAATTAGTTCAATTACTATACACAGGGTGTCAAATCAAGGATACAAACTACAATATTTAGAAAAACATAAGCACAATGATTTGGAAGCCTTAAAGGAATTAACAACCGAATTGCTGATGTGTTTTTGTGAAGCACCCATATGTTTTCAGTGTTTAATTATTTTTGTCCGACTTTGCGTTGCTATTGATTAACTGTGCCCTTAACTACTCAAAGTTTTTTAATATGTTAAATCCATTTTTATATCAGTGTAAAATTAGTCATGACAATATGCCTTGCTAATATCTGCTCTTGGTTGAGATTTGAGTCAAAGATTCCAAGCAGGTAACGCTATAAGGTATTAGTTAAATATATGTTTTGTTTTTGGTCGTTTTAACCTGGATATGGGATGTTGTCTCCTTGACATTTACCACATTTCCTTTCTTTTTCATATAAATTATATGCAGTTGTTTCTATGCTGAGGAGATGTTTACAACATTTAGGTTCATTCGTTACGGTTAAATTGAAATATCGGAATATATATTACACTTTAACTATTTTTTTTGCCATCTTTATAAATATTGCCTACATCTCCCGATTTTTCTAACTAAGTTTTCCTACAATCTACTGGATGAATGTCCTGCGATCGTTTATATGTTGTATTATCTATTGATCCAGTTGTTTGGCAACGGATGAGTGTCTGTAAGAGTACTTTGCCCGATATTTTATGCTTGTTGACGACCCTGCATCCATGAAAAGGGGGATATATTGATGTGGCGTTGTTCAACATTTAGCAAGTGAATTCCGCTCAAACCGGTGCTAGGGGCCGTTTCGAACTTACTATGAGGTAGGAGTGTACTCTTGTTGAAGGCGTAACTTAAAGATGAAGAACAACAATGCAAACGTTGTTCCATTTGATTAATCTTACCATGCATTTAAAAGGATTTTGTCTCATATACTCAATATCCCTTCATTTGTTCAGTCAGTTCTGTAGTAGAACACAGGAAAACAATATAAGTAAATGTGTGTTTTTAATTTACGCGAGATATGTTCAACCTAATGCGCATCGCTTGTATCGTTGTTGTTATGTAACCACAGACGAAATCGGTTTCTTCTGATTATTTTTCTTCTTCCAATAAATTTTGCCCGAGCGATTATTCTTAATGGCTGGATGACATGATATCAACTTTGAAACTTTGCATATAGTTGGACCACCATATGAAGTTGTATGCTGTAGGTTTAAAATTTTCAAGGTGGCCGCCAATTTAGGTTAAAAGCGGGGGATGCAATTGCACTATTTTAGGAACTACTTTGCAGAATTTGTTCATATTGTTCATAATGCTTGTACCAAGTCAGGACCATTGCGATCGACAATTTTACCGACCGGTGGTTTCCAACTAATTTGTCTTTTTGACTCATGGGCCTCAGCTTTTGGCGGCTCTGTTCGATAATTTTGTTATTACCCCCATTTTTGGTAAACATTCTGTCAGATAAGACAAATTTGTGCGAAAAAAATCTTAATGTCTGCCTTTTCTAAAATTGTTGCCATAATATGTAAATATGTCATCGATGTCCGATTTCAACAAAAATTGATTTCTAGGTAGATTTTGAGGCTGCAAATAGGATGGAATCATGGCATTGGTTGTCTGAGGTGACATCGGCTATTGCGTGCAATTGCAAATCTTTTTTATGTTTAAGGTAGTTGGGGTAACTTGGTTTCTGACATGATTTTTTTTTTAAATTTGAACAATGAAACTTTGAGTAATATGCTATAAAAATATGCAAAAAAAAATTTGGGGTCACGGATATGTCTTAAAAGATACAGAGTTCTAAATATTGGTCAAATGTGGTGTTTTCGCAATATATTTAAAATAGAATTATATGGGAAATAGCCCTATACCACAATTCAAGGGCATATTTTTTCTATCAGCAGACATACAATTTTTTTCCAAACTTTTTATATTTATTGGTACGATATAGAACTTCAATATAAAAGCATAAAAAAGATATGTCATGGACCTTTTGAAAAAGTTATTTCATGAAGCATGAAGAACTTGTTAGTTTTTCAAGAAAGGGGAGATAACTCAATTAAAGTAATTTCGGACCAAAAATATAAAAAAACTATTTTTCAGAAAATCATAATAAATGTGTTTTGTTGAAATGCTTTTGACAAATTCAAAAACGAGTTGGGATCAACTACCTTATCTTTTTCAACAAACTTTGAAAATTTGACCTATTCCATGGTATTTCATTGAAGAATTATCTGCCTTTGATAAAAACTTTTTGAATTCTTGGCAAATATGTAATAATTCAAACAAACTTGATACTAATCGTTCATTTTTATTTAAATTATTGTATTAAAGACATACAAAATCATGTAGACAACATTCTCATCGAATTATTGATTTTTTGCTTAGATGAGCAAAAAAGATGCTCAGTTTAAGACACCTTAACTACCTTAATTTCATTTTTTTTCAATGTACCTTGACGTTAGCTTGTTATTTCATCACGATTTTAATACTTGGTATATTAATCATTATACAGCAGAACTGATATCCATTATTAAACCATAAGGTATGCAGCAAACTTGCGGCATATTTATTCTAAGTCTGCAGCAAACAATTTAGTACACCGAAATGGACAAATTTTGTACACCGTTATTCGCCAGTAGTGGTGAACTTTCTGCGAACTGAAGTAAAGCCTACAGCAAATTTACTGCAGCCAATGATAAGAAACCAGAACATCACCAAAAACCTTCTTGATCTGCAGTTATACCGACAGAAAAATCTTTATACAGATTTATTAGAAATTATGTAATTAAACAAATTTCAATCTTAAGAGTATTTTATCATCTCAAAACAAAAAATTTTTGCAGATTAAAATTTTATATTTTACCTTTTCAGTAAATTTATTTTCATCTTATAAAAGTTTTTGAGACTTTACAATGTAATGCGTCAATATGTTTTGATCTTGTCTTAAGAATGATTTCTTTCAAGAAATAACCTTTGACAAACTGTAAAGTACTGATCGGCGATGTTTCTGTCCTAACGTTATTACTGCCTTCCAGAAATTCACAGTAAAGAACGCGACAAGTTGACACAAGTACATCAGAGGTTTACAATAATAAGAAATCCAGAACATCACCAAAAACCTTGGAAAACACTCTTAATTTTTGTTGATCTGCAGTTATACCGGCAGGAAAATCTTTATACAGATTTATTAGAAATTATGTAATTAAACAAATTTCAATCTTAAGAATATACAAAAAAATTTTGCAGATTAAAATTTTACATTTTACCTTTTCAGTAAATTTATTTTCATCTTATAAAAAGTTTTTGAGACTTTACAAAGTAATGCGTGAATATGTTTTGATCTTGTCTTAAGAATGATTTCTTTCAAGAAATAACCTTTGACAAACTGTAAAGTACTGAAAGGCGATGTTTCTGTCCTAACGTTATTACCTCCTACCAGAAATTCACAGTGAATGCGACAAGTTCATACAAGTACACCAGAGGTTTGCAGGAAGTATGCCAAAAGATCGCAACAGATCTGCCAGAAGTTTACAGAAAGTACATCAAAAGTTCATATTAAACCAAACCGGTAAAACTGTTTGCTGCAAGTCTGCCGCAAACCTTATTTCCATGGTAAAAAGTCGTCGTAAATCTACTGCAAACCGTTCGCAGTAAACTTGCTGCAAAGTCTACTGCAAATCTGCGACAGTTAATCACCAAATGCCTGTTCTTTTGGTAAGGGATTACACGGTTATTTATATAAGCAATATTATTTAATGTATCAAATTCAGAGACAAGGCACGACCTTAAGTGTATAAGATTTCCGCAACCAAATATTTTAGCAAAAAAACATAAGAAACAATGAAGTCATAACAAAGTCAAAGGAGGTAAAACACTTGCCAGATAAAGTCTGGAACAATAAAAACATCACGAAAGGTTTAAGATTAAAGATTGAGATTAAGATTAAATACCAGACAACATCATCAACTGGTAGCACCATTCCCACTAGAACAGCACATCTCAATTTCTTGTTTCCGACAGAACATCATCATAATGTTGGCGTAAACACTTTGCGTCATTCTTGTTCCTGAAGCAAAGCTACTATTGCATTTACCACGATATTTCATATTGAACAATACCTTTATTCAACTGACCCAGTATCCAATGTCCAGATAATCCTAATTAGGTCATGCTAGAAGTGAGTTTACGAAATGCAAGTCCACACCATTACAAAAAATCGAAAGGAAATTATAGGTTCAGATATATTATAAAAATATCATTGAGAAAATAGTAAATAAGGCACGGAGACCTGTTCTACACTGTCAGACATTCCGTTACTATTGACTCTTATTATGTGTAATTTGAAATATGCCAGGCTATCATACCTATTCTATCGATACTAATGGCATCAAGTACACAAATTACTAGTAAACTAGCTTGAGGATTTCAAGATATCACCTCCAAATAAAAGTATAGACACAACTTTTTCATTTCCTTTTGGGAAAGTTTCCAAATTATTCTGGAAATAATTTTCACCAACAAAGGTCCTGGGTTTAATTATCAGTAATAGCTGCTACCAGGTATACCTTATAAAAAGACAATAAATGGGTTCATCCCGGAAGGCATAGGGACATACTGCTCCTTTAGCAAGAAAATAGAAAAGAGCTCGATACACAACACTTAACACTGCTAGACGAATGAAGGGGATTCAAGCCGAAGTCAAACTGACGAAAAAGTGAAAGATTAAATTCCCAGTTTTGTTCAACAAACATCACAGACGAAGAGACTGTAAAGTAATTATTAATTGAGGACGTACACAACAAACTGCCGTTTTACATGTTACTAGAATCAAGCAGCTATGTTCGACCGTCCCCATACAACAAAACAACGGTGACAAGCTATATCGACATTGCCATGTGCAATTTGCTCTTGTATATAACAACAATTATCTAGAATTTATTATTTGAATTAGTCCTGTTATTGGCGACCATAGCAATGGGTCATGAACACCATCAAAGTTTTTTCACCTCTCAGCATTGAACAGAATACCTGTCTATATTGCATCACTACTTCAGGAAGAGGGAAGAAAGAATTTGTTGCCGAACCATTTAAGGATGCTCGCTGCTGATATTGTTATATCAAGGATTTCCTTACATGACCAACGAGAATGAATGAGAAACATTGTTCTGGGTACCATTACTGATGTAGTACTATAAGATAGCGATTTTCTTGGAGACACGTGGTCTCTATCAACAAGACTCTGGTAGATATTCCAATGTAAATAGTCTTATCAGTCAAGACTTTGTGGCATTGAGGAATATGTCCTGGAAGTGAAATCAATTGACGTATTTATGACGTTTTGTGTAGTGACGTCATAAGTTTCTGGATAGTGAAAGTGAAAGTAGAACGAGACTTGCATACTCTATATGCAATCAAAATCATCAAAGACGCGATAAAATTTGCAGAAATACTTAAACCTCTACATATGCAATTAAGTATATTAAGTTAACTGCATAAGAAAAACATAATTGCAAGCCACACCCATTGGATATCCGATATTTGTACCGGTAATTGCAAAGCTAGCGGTATGGTTAAACTGGTTTATGGGTATCCGAATCTCCTCTTTCCATATCCCGTTCCCATATTCTAGTAGTATAATAAACATACGAATGCAACCAAATACAGGTAGACTATTCACCACTATCTTGAAAAAGAAGCGAATGAGATTAGTGTAATTTGGAAAGATGGATCAAGGTGTGTTCTTTCCTTATCTTTCGGCTATCTCAATTAGCCTTGTCTGCTGGAAGATTTGGTAAAAATCATCATGCAATTCAATAGATATCGGTCGTATCAGTGAGTGGTCACTATACGTGTAGA
This sequence comes from Modiolus philippinarum, assembly GCA_002080025.1. Taxonomy (NCBI): domain Eukaryota; kingdom Metazoa; phylum Mollusca; class Bivalvia; order Mytilida; family Modiolidae; genus Modiolus; species Modiolus philippinarum. The sequence continues at coordinate 166,042 of MJUU01066347.1, read as the reverse complement.
ATCGTCGTGTTATTGGATGCAGTTTGCATCAAATATTGGTAAACTGATATCATCCTTTCCAACAACTGATCTGGCAACCAAGTTAAGATCTGTTGCATTGGTGGGTTTGAATTGGGGCGTGCAGGTCATCCCAAATTCTTCTGCAGCTGTAGGTTGACAAAAAAATTATCACTTGACGAGAAACGGTATCAACAGTTAATAGCTAAATTGATCCCTTCAAATTCTTTCCCCTCCAGTAATTAATTCTACGAATTCTGTCTTCAGCAACATTTGATCAGGAGGAAATTGTATTGGTTAATATTGTTTCTGATTGGGAAACTCTGTAAGAAATTGAAAAGACTAGAAAGTTATGGTATACAATGTACAGATGTTTCTCGTCTCATCCAGACTTTAACATGTAAAAAAACTTCATTAAAAATGAAATATGATACAAGGGACATAATTCCTACAAATACCAGTAAATGATAAAGTTGGGCAACTACTTGATGTTGTTCTCTTCGTCTTGAGGACATCAAGAAGCCTTCAACGCCGAGCAAACATTAATATCTCACAGTAAGTTTAAGGCAGCCCCGAACACCGGAATATGCGGAATTATCTTGCTAGATGTCGAAGAAGCCTACTTACATGTGTCTTTTGGTCATTGGTGCAGATGATTGTTCCCAAAAATGAAATATCGACCAAGGTACTCTTACAAACATCTAATCCGTTTCAGGAAAAAGAGACTTATTACAGTTGATTTCCTCGAAAACGATTTGAAAACAGTTGATAAATTTGGATCATCAAGGCATACGAATATATTTCACCATTATGAGAATGGTAAATTAAGTGATTTGGCAGTGTCGGAAGCAACTATGATGTGATTACAAACTTGGTTACTCCACAAATCCGCAAATCCACAAAGAATGTCTCATAGAAACGAAAACAAACAAACGGTGTCATAATCTGAAATGAAAAATTGCCGTTTGCTGATGCTATTAGTTGGAACCAAAATTGAATTGTGTAAACCGTGTGGATAGTCTGATGCAAAGGTGGTTAACCATATATGAAAAATTTACAGTGAATAGAAAAGGCTTATACCAGGCAGCATACCTGGACCTATACCTCTACTTTGACAACTTCGGACGTCTGAAAACAAAACTTTACGACAAGCGTGATGATTTCGACTTTCCAATAGTGAACTTCCCGTTTTTTAGCAGTAATATTCCCACTTCTCCGGCATATGGCGTGTACATTTCACAACTCATTCGCTATTGCCGTGCCTCTAGTTTGTACAGCGATTTTGTCAACAGAGCGAAATTACTGTCTCAGAAACTCATACATCAAGGGTATGTTCAGTCACGGTTGCAATTGTCACTACAGAAGTTTTACGGTCGTCACCATGATTTGACAGACCATTACAATGTTTCTGTTTCACAAATGAGAACAGATATTTTTTGGGTAGATCCATAGTTTGTTACCGGACTGACTAACACCGACTGTGACAAAACCGGACTTTTCACTGGCAGTGTGACGGGTGCCACGCGTGGAGCAGATCATGCTTACCTTTATGGAGCACCTGATGATACCTCAGTTTTTATAGGGGTTCACACTGCTGGTGCTTTAGTTTTGTGGCGTTCTTGTTCATTTTTGTTTATTTGTTTTGTCTTTGTCATACTGTCTCAATTCTTGTTGCTGTGAATTGCCGTGATGTTGGATTTATGACTTTAGAATTTCCCCTTTCCTTTTCTTGCTTCGGTATTCATTTGTCGATGTATTCATATGTAATGTAACAATTGTCTGTTATATATTCGTTTGTCGATGTATTCATATGTAATGTAACAATTGTCTGTTATACTATTTCTATGTAATGTAACAATTGTCTGTTATACTATTTCTATGTAATGTAACAATTGTCTGTTATACTATTTCTTCATTTCATTATCAGCATCTGATACAATTTTGAACTTTTGTTTTCAATATGAAAAAGAAAGGAAATGGGGTAAATGTCAATGAGACAACATCCCATATCCAGGTTAAAACGACCCAAAACAAAACATCTAGGGGTCACCATATGGTCTTCAACACAGCGAGGAACCTCACACCATATAGTAAGCCCTAAATGGCCCCGAAAAGGTAAAAAAGTGAATAAATCAATGGAAACAAACCACATCCAATAACCACATCAAATATACTGTTCCCGGCCATTGTAGGTGTTTACTGTTATGTCTTTAAATTCGTCAAAGCGTTGAATTTACTTTCTGAAAGGATTTTCTCAAAATAAACTAGATTGTCTTTCTTAGACAGTTAAATACTGCGTTACAAATGGTAAGAAGTGCCAAAGCATACTAGAGTTTTTTTTAATTATTTTCTGTTGAAATCTGATATACATCTGCGATGGAAGTATATGTCTGTAGAAAATCAGAAGACGAAAATTAAAGTGTTGATCTTTTTGGTCGTAATATCTTTAAATTCAACAATCTCAAATGGAGTAATAACAGCGAGCAAAAGGCGCTTAAGATTCTGACACTACTTCCTTTTTTATCTATTTTGGATAAAATAACAGCAGCGAACAGCAGCTATATATAAGACTAAAGTAGATTACAGAAAGATGTTGTCTTTATTGTGGCAAATACATGTGAACAGGATATAATCAAACACTATTCATCAATGAAATCGTGTATTTATTCTTACGTACAGGCTAAATCACTGGAAACATACACTTTGATATTTCACATAAGAAGAAAAACAAAATAAAAAATCGGAAACATATTTTCTAGCTCTGCTTCGTTTTAAGATAATAAAATAAGGACTAGTTAGACTTATACAATTACTTACAAATACTGGTTTTTCATGTACAAACATGCTTCCTCTTCCAACTTGCTGATCTTTGTACACCCCTGCTCTTTTTCCAAAGCATTTGAATTAACCACTGTTTTACAGAATTCGCGGTATTTGTACTTAAGCATTTTTAGATTTTTATTTGTAAGATTTTATTTCTTTACTTGTTTTCAGTATTTATCTGAAGAGACGTTAGTTGTCGAAATGCAAATATGCAGAGACTGAATTCACAGTAACTTCTGTATTTTGTTATTTAGAACCCTCTAGTTAAATGATTCACTTTTTTTTGGTCAAACTTAAAGATCAAATTAACTTATTTCATTCTCATTAAGTTTTTATAGGATAGATATTTGGTACATTTGAATAATCCAGGCCTACTTGATTCTTAATATTATATATCCAAATACATTGTAAATGCTTTCCAAAAAATAATCATCTATTTAATGTAACCATGCACATTGCATATTTTGTCTCATATAACCTGTAAGTTTATTTGAGTAGTTTTACTCTTCGGATCAAAACTTCAACGTCATAGCCATTAAACCGATTTGTTTTCTAGATGAGCATCACAAATAGGTAAGAAAATTAATCTATAGTCTTAAGGAGGCTCATTTCTGAGGTTGTTTATATTAAAGATTTCTTGAAACCTATTTTAATCGGTTGAGCATTGTAGACTAAATGAAATGGTAGAAAGAAATATATAGGTCTGTGTGCTTTTAACGTAGATACAAATCATTAAATATTTGGCGGGAAATCGATTTCTCTGGATTTCCCCTTAGTTGAACATCAGGACTATTTTTTGTCTAAAAGCTAGAAAATAACTAAATACCGAAATTACTGTGAATTTTTATCCTGCATATGCGCATTTCGACAACTTATGTCCCTTCAGTGCAGATAAAATCTAAACATTTGGAAGACCATAAAGTCAAAGATGTTTAAAAACTGAAAGAGAATAAATTACCAAATATGATCTAAATATATAGCCAAAATCAGCTAAGGACAGAGCTTTGCATGAGGGAGATACTCCTTAGTTTCAACAAAATTTACAAAAATTAGATATTGTAAGGTTCCAAAAAGAATCGGCTTTAGGATCAGCATCGAAGTACTGACTACTGGGCTGGTGAATACCCTTGGGGACCAACAGTCCACCAGCAGTGGCATCGACCCAGTGGTAACATCAAGGATTTTATGAAAAACTGTCAGACGTCTTAATTTGACCTGTAGAAGACATTCATGAAATAGTGTTTACCTATGTTTAAGTCCTGTTCAGTCATTAAACATATAACAAATGAAGTCCATCGAAAGACCATATCTCCTGTCTTTTTTTTGGGGGCGTTATATATTTTACAACCTTGTTCCGATTTCCATCTTTTCAATCATTTCACTGGATATAGGATGTCCATTAGCTTGTATTTCTTTCGAAACATAGCAATTTAAGAGAAGTTGAATCTTAAATGACGAGGAAAAGCAAGCAAGGTTATACGAAAATCTAATCTGATTTTTCCTTTTCTTCAGATTTCTATTGTTTAGAGTGTACAATCATAATATTTTATATAAACAGTAATAGTTGCACTTTTAGTACGCTACGCTTTTTATCAAATATTAGCTGGAAAAGGAAGAGTCAACATACTTTCTGGTATTGTTTTATTAAATCTGCTATAATGTATACGTTGTAATTCAATTTCAAAGTTGTAGCATCTTGTGAGTTTTATCCTTCAGTGTTGCTGTTCTGCCAACAAATAGTTATATTTTACTTGTTTTATTTTCGCATAAAATACTTTTGCACTTTTTTAAATAAATGTAAAATTTTCAGATGTTCAAATTTCAATTTAATGTTTATGTTGTTAATAGGTACATCTAAACAAAATATTTACTTTATACATTGAATTATATAATGCATGGAATATCTGGTTATTTTGATGATATTTTAGTATAATGAAACAGGACCAATCCTTTAGGAACAAAAGTTGTACTTATATTAAATGTTAATGTTTTTATAAAATCTACATCAGAAATGCATTTTAATTCTATCAATGACAAAAGAAGCAAATTGTCGTTTATTTTTGTTTCATTTATATTTGATGCTTTGTTTTAAAAATATTGATTATGTGGTGCATTGTGATAAAATGTATTTACTATTTTAATGTGCAGGTCTATTATAAGACAACAATTCTGAATTCAATGTATATGATAAAAGAATTATTGTTTTATTTATACCCTTTATTGAGAGTCATTTCATATCAAACAGTTCACAATTTAAATTTAAAACTATTTTGATATTATACAACGACGATATCATTGTTTTAATATTCGATATAATATCCTGCCATTAAAACCATATAAAAGCAATTTTTCTAAAGAATTTAACTTTTTGTAGTAAAATATCAATACTATATTAAAATCTCACAAAATATTTTAAGTATTGCATCGTTCATTTTATATTCGATTCAATTCCGAATCGGAATATATGTCAAGATTTAACGTCAGAAGAAAAGAAAACAAGAAAAATAGCACTTTGAATATAAATTTGGATTGATGTGATAAATATCTTGAATCTGTACATTTTAAATGTTATATTCAAGTATTTACCTGTTTTATTTTATTCTTAAATATCCGTGTATTAATGCTATGATGCATCGTGCAAACGTCGAAATTTATTATGTTGAAATCGAAAATAATATAGTCATCTTTTTAATAATGACATCTTTATTTTCTGTTTGCTTGGTGGGGAGGTGTGTCTTCATCACACGTGATAACAATAGAGCGAATGGGAAAATTTACGTGATGCCACCAATCATCAAGTAATACACAAGAAAGAAGGTGTAATCCTTTTGTAAATAAAAGTCTATTGGTTAACACTTTGTAAAAATAACAAATGGATAATAAAAGCTTCTGAAGGGGCCAAGAATTAATCGATTTAAAGGTTTAAGTAAAAAAGTATTGAAGTTAATTCTAAATGATACCAGATGAAAGAAGTAATAGAGGATCACAGGTGTTAGCTAAAAATTTCACACATTTTCTGTTTACTGGCGATTTTAATATTTATTTGTGAATCTTTAAAAAGAGTGAAGACAAAATTTGTTTATATTGACGTGTTTAATTCAAACGATGAGTACTGAAGACATGAGTCCAGAGGATTTGTCATCACCAGGGAGTGACAATGTTGACTATGGCGATAATTCAAAAAATGGTAATATGGACCATGTTAAACGGCCTATGAATGCATTTATGGTTTGGTCAAGGGGACAGAGACGAAAAATGGCACAGGATAATCCAAAAATGCACAATTCAGAAATTAGTAAACGTCTGGGAGCTGAATGGAAATTACTGTCGGAAGATGATAAAAGACCATTCATTGACGAAGCAAAACGTCTTAGGGCTTTACATATGAAAGAACATCCTGATTATAAGTACAGACCTCGCAGGAAGCCAAAATCATTACTAAAAAAGGACAAATATGCTTTTCCGATTCCAATGATTCCAGGAATGAATCCGATGGCATTTGGTGCATTTCCATCTTCTTTTCATCCTTCGGCTGCAGCCTCTGCTGCCGCTGCTGACAATTTCATGAACAGTGCTTCTATGAGTGAAAAAATGCGTGCGTTTCTACCACCAAGTTCAACACATAGTTTGTATTCACATCTTGAGAATTTGAAAAATTTAGACTCTTCATCAATTGCTAGTTTAAGATCTCAGGAACTTTCGTCGAGTAGTTCTTTATATTCACCGTACCTTCACCCGCCAACCTCTTCAGCGTTGTCTAGTTTACCTCCTGCCGCCCATTCACACCCAGGACAGTATCTGTTACCCTGTTGTCCACCTGGATACTTACCATCACAGGACATACATAGACCAGTTGCATATGTAGTGCTCAAACCGGAAGAACATTATCGGCATTCATCTGTGATGTGAAATTATCGTAGAAACTGCTAAAAGATTAAATTCTGAGCAAAATATAGTGTCCAGAAAAAATGGCAACAATATTAAGTCAAAGATCAAAACTGTTTTACGGATATTAGACACAAATGGAACAACTTGTTGAGTTTGAATAAGGCGAGGACAGTTTATTAAGTTTAACAGTGGTACGTAAAACATAAACGAGACAGAGCATATGAGACTTATTCTAAAATACCTGTAAACGTGTACTTTAAAAAAAATGTATTAACATGTCAACAAGAACCTGTTTAAAATTTCATGATCATTTTCCGGCTAAATAAGAAGTGTATAGTGCTCAAGTGATAAAATTAAAGTGCTAATTTAGTGCAAAAAATATATATGGAGATATTCTGTTATTTTTGTTGTAATATTATGTATTGTAACAAATTTTAAGATTTTGTTATTTAATTTTAAAAAATTGGAGACAGTCAAATTGATATTTTGTCAGATACAATATTAAATTTGTGCATTTAATTTCATTCAATGCGGATTTTCTGTAAATGCTAGGTAACTATTTAACCATTTCAATCAGTTTCCTTACTGTGGGAACTCAATTAATTTTCTTAACAGTTTAAAAATTTTGATAAAAATTATGAACACTCCTACAGAGTCTTATTGTGTGAAATAGAATGATACTTATATTTTAAATACTATAAATTTGTGATGTGAAAGGAACAGAAAATTGTTATAATGATTTATCATTGAAATGTAATTTCCTTAATTTAAACATAATTGAATAAAAATGATAACAGTTCAATGGGTTTGAATTGTATCAAACAACATCTGTTATTGTAGGTATTATTATACTGTTACATTCATAATTCATTTGGTTAAAAATTAGTTAATACAATAACAATACAAGATCTAAAACCCCGATAGCCATAATCTACTAAGAAAACTCGATGTCAATTACATTGTAATAATTGTAAAAGACTGTCGCAGATAAAATTGACAAAGTCGACAAATCAATCGCAACAATAGAAAATTAATTGCACATTGTTACGTTCATTTTGTTACAAATTATTTTATCGATTTGTTTGTATGAAACATTGGAATATGACAATAACATGGCTTGCCGTGTTAGATAAGGATCGTTTATTTGCTGGGAGTTCAACCCAAACTGATTGACAGGGTGTTAATTTCAGTAAATTGTTAACTGGTTCCCTGTTTTATTAGTGCAATTTAAATATCTGTTTAAATATTTACGACTGCTCCTAACTCGAAGGACAAAAAATTGATATATTTGTTCATAAAATTCATTATGTCATAATCATATTGTTTTATTGCTTAATTTAAAACCCTTTGAGAAAGGACATAAAAGGAGATATCAGTATAAAATATAAAAAAAACATTCAATTATTAAAATGTATAAAATATTGTTTTACAAAAGAATTTTTTATTCAAAACTGTATCGGTTTTGATATTATCAAATAAAATTTGGTATCATAGATGAAAAAAACAATTGCAGTTGGTAATGAAATATCATAATCGATCGTCAGAATCTAAAATGAATACATCCAGTTTCTATGAAGGTGCTTATATAATTTTTTAATTTACAATGCAACAATTTCAACCTTTTCATGTTTCAAGAACAGGGTCATAATTATTTTCATGATTTTTTGTCAAATTTGTTATTTGAAATAAAATCGTTGAAAAATCTATATAGTTAGATTATCATTTGACCTTTGTTGCAGAGCAATGCAGTTGGTTTATATGATATTGGAGACCTTCTTCAGTTGTACTTTCCTTTGGATCATTTGTAAAATGCCTGTTTAAGAATGAAGCAGTATGTTGTAGATATAATTCGAGAAAAATGAAAAGATGAGGAGTAAAATGCACATGAGACAAATATATTTACAAATACATTGTACAACTAAGAAATAGAAAAACGCTGTCAATGTTGTTTTGCATCTTCAAGTCATCATGAAGCCTTCAACAATGAGCTTTGTTCTTACCTCACCGTAAGTTTTAGACGGTACAAGTGTGCATTTTTGTGTCTGTGCTCATCATCTTTTGTAGAAACAGTGTTGCAAGAAAGGCTTACAGGTTGCAACTATCATTATATTTTTTTCTGAATCTAAATCAATATCCTTCCATTACAAAAGGTGTTTTTTATGTTGGGGGTAGTAATATAAGACTTATAGAGACTTGTTGAGGCATGTTGTCTTTTTCATATTGTCTCTAGTGTTTTTTTTATGTTGGGGCAGTATTATAAGACTTACAGAGACTTGTTGAGGCATTTTTGTCTTTTTCATGTTGTCTCCAGTTGTTTTATATCAGTACAGAAATGTTTTGGATTTTTTTTTATATTTCTTCTATGTTTCGTGTTACTTTTGTATTTGTTTGTCGATATATTCTATTATATGAAGGTAAGGTGGTCTCTCACTTTTGGATAATCACTTTTCTCATGACGTCATAACAGGAATGGTTATTTTTATATCCCACTTAAGCAGGCGGTATATAGTGATCTTGTTGTTCTTTCCGTCCGTTCCTCCTTCCGTCCGTCTGTCCGTCCGTCCGTTCATTCGTTCGTCCGTCCGTCATAGGGGCACACACTTTATGGCGACAAATCCTCCTAGACCACTTGGTGAAATTCACTCGGAAATTTTCCCAGAATGTTAAATGCATTCCATATATTCAAAAATTTGGTATGTTTTTATTTTGCTATTTTTTTCTGGATTCTTTGATTCTGGAATTAAATGAGGAGCGGGGTATGTATTAGTGAGCTTGGCTCACAGCTTTTCTAGTTTTCATGTTGTGGCACATTTGTATTATATTTTAGTGCTTGTGTAGTAGGGATACAAATCTGAAATTAACTGAAGTTCCAAAAATTACCATCTATTTGTAGAAATATGACAGAGATGTATTTAGGGGTAACAGATAAGTAATTCAAATGAGAACAGTCCAGGCCAGTGATGAAAATTTAGTGCGTTGCAAGCACGAATATTTAATCAACTGATATATGGAATAAGAAATAAACTTAGATGTTATAGTTCATGTGCAGTTTGAGACACACTAAACAAACGAAAAGACAAAATTACTGTTTATGAACCATAAAAGTATTGTTTGACTGATATACAATAAAAGCGTGGGGTTTAGAAACGTGATCTAAGGAGGCTTCACCTTCTAGTAAAAATTTCGTATATCGAAGTTTTCTCATATCAGAAAAAGGACATAATTTATAGCAACATTTTCGTTAATAAAACTCGGACAATTAAAGTGGAGAATTTCAACTTTTCAAATAGAGAATGGAGTTTGTTCTTTCTTGCAACTTGTTGAAAAACCACTAAAGTACATTGTAGATGTAGAAAAGTCTCAATATAACCATTGACCGAGTATACTGTATATGTTTGTCAATTAGCTGATGGATCAGGGATTTGTTCAGCCTATGTTAATTTCATTCCTCAAGAAATTATATGGCCGTTGCCTTGATATCATTGAATATATGACGAGTCAGTGTCCCAAATGAAAGCAGACATTTTCAGCTAGACTCACGTCTTCTCAAATTTGACTATACCGATTTTGACTTTTCCCTAGATTGACTCACTTACAGTGTGACAGGTGCTGTTAACAAGAGCAGGACATGCTTACCCTTTCGGAGCACTTGATGTCACTCTCAATTTCGTGGGAGTTCAAATTATGAGTGCCATGGTTTTGAATGTTGCCTTTTTATTTCTGTGCTTCTTTTTTATTACTTTTGGATTATGGCTTTCCGTATTGTTTGATTTTAATGCTGCTGATGAGCGGTTACTCCTTGAAACACGTTTACAAATGTACAGCATAACGAAATTTGCCGTTTTTTATGCAACTTGGGTATTTATTGTACTTTGTAACTGTCTGACGTCATAGTTTTCAGTTTTCTTGTTTTTGCAATGTCTCTGGACTTTGATTTTGTAAATACCAATCCTTTGTTCCTTCGGTATACCTCCTGCCGTTGTTTAATGCCATGAGTTACTAAGAAAGCACAGAGATGCAAGTTAGTAAACTAAATTGTCCTAAACACAAAACAAAGGTGTCGAAATAACAGTCATATGGAGTTCTTTGACCTTAGGGTCACTGTCTTGCTTGTCATAGACAAAGTCTAAGTCTGGACTATAACGTTTGTGTCATTTGAGGTAGGCTTTTGATAAATGGCATGTGGATAGATTACTTCAAGGCGACCTTGACATCGCCTTGTGACCTTAAGGTTACATTCTCTCAAGGGCCCATAGAGATGGATACCATCTAACTGATATCTAGTTAAAAACAACGGCAGTAGAAAACCGAATGAACAAAGCACAAGATTACATAAATCAAAGTCCAGAGACAAGGCAAAAGCAAGAACACCAGAATTGGGGTAATAAGAAAAATTACCGAAAATAATTGTCAAGAGTAAAAGTCCAAGAGGCAAATATACAAATTAGGTGTAAAACCACCGGAAAAATTGTCAAACGCAATGGTCCTGACTTGCTACTGGCATTTCCAAAGGTTAAACTTGTTTTATGTCTCAACAATTACTACCGGTATTGAAATTGAGCATTTGTAAGCTTATACGTATAGCTTCCAAGTAAAGCTCTGTTTCTTTCTCTGGTGTTCTAATTCTGTTAGTTCAGCCATTTCTTGTAAACTTTATCTCCTTATCGTCAAAACCGTGTTTGCACCTTTTATTTTTCAAAGTTTTCTCTTGGCCTGTTTCTATTTTGTAAGACTAGGGAAATAACGTCTGACATAAAACACAAGCATTATGACACCAACTTCAATAAAAAAATCATATGTCAATACATCGGCAAACAAATACCGAAGCAAAACAATGAAAGGTGGAATTCCAAAATCAAAAGTCCAAAATCACTGCAAATTATATCCAACACGACAAAGACAAAACAAACCAGAGGCTCCCAGGAGCCTGTATCACTCACCTGGCTTTCAATTGCCACAATCAAGGTAACATTGTAAGTTATACAGTTGTTCTTCAGTCTCTCAAACAAAAATATCTTGCACTGTATTTAAAGTCTGGTCATGTTTTACTATATTTCTTTGTTGGGCTTTTTTGACAAAAAAGTTCTTGCTAAGGACCACTTTCGACACCAGTTTTTTGAAGTCCAGACGTCATTTTGTAAATGGCAGTCAACGTACAACTTTCGACATCAGTTTTGAAGTCGCAACATCAATGTCTATATGGAAACCAAATTTCATTGAAATCGGGCAACATTGAATTTTCCCGCCTCTTTTGGCAGCCATATGAAAATGGCATTCAAAAAACAATTTTCAACACCAATTTTGAAGTTGCTACATCAATATCAATTTGGAAACCAAATTTCATTGAAATCGGTCAATGTTGAATTTTCCCGCCTTTTTTAGGCAGCCATTTTAAAAATGACGGTCAACGAACAATTTCCAACGCCAGTTTTGAAGTCTCCACAGCATGGCAATCATTTTATCAATTTACACTTAACCTTCATCCTCTGTAGTTTTGGAAATAAAAGACGAAAAATATGAAAATTTTGAAAATTCTGTGAAAAAGGGCAATAACTTCTAAAAGGGTTTTTGGATTTTCTTCAAAATTTCAGGGTGGGTAGATCTTGACATGCTAAACATTTTTGCAATTAAAGTTGATTTCTATCTCATAAAGTTTTTCTGATAAAAATTAATAAAGTTAAAATTTTGAAAATTTACGGAAAAAGGACAATAACTCCAAGACGGGTTTTCGAATTTTCTTCAAAATTGCAGGGCAGGTAGATCTTGCCATGCTGATCATTTTTATCCCGTCAGATTTTTGATATCTGTAACGGTTTTTGAGTTATTTGCAAAAACAGCAATTTACCCCTATGTTCTATTTTTAGTAACAGCGGCCATCTTGTTTGATCTACGGAATAATCGAACACAATTTTTAAACTGCATACCCTGGTGATGATTCAGGCCAAGTTTGGTTATAATTGATCCAGCAGTTTCAGAGGAGAAGATTTTTGAAATTGTTGACGGACGGACGACGGACGCAAAGTGATGGCAAAAGCTCAGTTGGCCTTTTAGGCCATGTGAGCTAATAAACGAAAATGAACAAGAACGTCATAAAACTTAAGCACTAAATGAGAAAACAACTTATTATGGGTAGTATTAATAGTGATATCACCAACAAAAGCCATTATCTATCAAACACCAAAATAAAATGAGCAAAGGCGTATTCACAAGTGCATTGTTGGTATAATCTGTAAAAAAAAATGTTGGTATAACCTTTAAGGTTAACTAGACATGCACCAAGAACATCGGAGAACGAAAAACGAAGCAAAACAGGGAAAAAAATCATGTAAAGCTACGGCGATTCAGATGTTACAGAAAAAGGAGACGATCGAAACAAATCTTAACCACTCACAGTGTTAACATCCACATAATTTGGATGTATTATCAGATACTCTGGAAGGTTACACATAACTGACTGTACACTGCCCTTTTACAGTGTACACACCACACTTGTACATTGTCCTTTAACAGTCTACACACCTTTGACTGTACATTGTACTGTTTTAGTCGGGATAACATCACTGAATGCACATTACACAAAACTGACTGTATATTATCCTGTTACAGTCATGAATACACAACTGACTGTACAGTTTCCTGTTACAATATGAAAAAGAAAGGAAATGGGGTAAATGTCACAATATGATGAACATACCACTGACTAAACGTACATAAACTAATGTACATACCACTGACTAAACATTGTCCTGTTACAGTGTACATACCACTAACTGTACATTGTATCGTTATACTGTACACACCACTGACTGTACTTTGTCCTGTTACAGTGTATAAACTACTGACTGTACATTGTACTATAACAATGTACACACTGACTGTACATTGTACTATAACAATGTACACACTGACTGTACATTGTATTGTTACAGTGTATAAATCATTTACTGTACATTATATTGTTACAGTGTATAACCCATTGACTGCACACTGCATTGTTACAGCGTATAAACCATTGACTGTTTATTGTTTTGTTACAGTGTATAAACCGTGACTGTACATTGTATTGTTACAGTGTATACACCACTGACTGTACATTGTATTTTTACAGTGTATATACTATTTACTGTACATTGTATTGTTACAGTGTATAAAGCACTGAGCGTACAGTGTATTGTTACAGTGTATAAACCACTGACTGTACTTTGTATTGT
>MJUU01066347.1:129982-151840 GCA_002080025.1 Modiolus philippinarum | reverse complement strand
AGGCTCCCAGGAGCCTGTATCACTCACCTGGCTTTCAATTGCCACAATCAAGGTAACATTGTAAGTTATACAGTTGTTCTTCAGTCTCTCAAACAAAAATATCTTGCACTGTATTTAAAGTCTGGTCATGTTTTACTATATTTCTTTGTTGGGCTTTTTTGACAAAAAAGTTCTTGCTAAGGACCACTTTCGACACCAGTTTTTTGAAGTCCAGACGTCATTTTGTAAATGGCAGTCAACGTACAACTTTCGACATCAGTTTTGAAGTCGCAACATCAATGTCTATATGGAAACCAAATTTCATTGAAATCGGGCAACATTGAATTTTCCCGCCTCTTTTGGCAGCCATATGAAAATGGCATTCAAAAAACAATTTTCAACACCAATTTTGAAGTTGCAACATCAATATCAATTTGGAAACCAAATTTTATTGAATACATCGGCAAACGAATACCGAAGCAAGAACAAGGAAAGGGGAAATTCTAAAATCATAAATCCAAAATCATGGGAATTCACAGCAACACGAACTGAGACAGTATGACAAAGACAAAACAAATAAACAAAAATGAACAAGAACGCCACAAAACTAAAGCACTAGCAGTGTGAACCCCTATAAAAAACTGAGGTATCATCAGGTGCTCCGGAAGGGTAAGCATGATCTGCTCCACATGTGGCACCCGTCACACTGCCAGTGAAAAGTCCGGTTTTGTCACAATCGGTGTTAGTCAGTCCGGTAACAAACTCTTGTTCTAACCAAAAATATCTGTTCTCATTTGTGAAACAGAAACATTGTAATGGTCTGTCAAATCGTGGTGACGACCAGTGACAATTGCAACAGTGACTGAACATACCCTTGATGTATAAGTTTTTGAGGCAGTAATTTTGAAATCAGACAATGTTGAATTTTCCCGCCCTTTTTGGCGACCATTTTGGAAATGGCGGTCAAGGAACATTTTTTTAACATCAGTTTTGAAGTTGCTACATCATTACCTATTCGGAAACCAAATTTCATTGAAATTGGACAATGTTGAATTTTCCCGCCTTTTTGGTGGCCATTTTGAAAATGGTGGTCAACGAACAATTTCTAACATCAGTTTATAAGTTACAACATCAATATCCATTTGGAAACCAAATTTCATTGAAATCGGACAATGTTGAATTTTTCCGCCTTTCTTGGCAGTCATTTTGAAAATGGCGGTCAACGAACAATTTTCAACAACTGTTTTGAAGTCGCAACATCAATATCTATTTGGAAGCCAAATTTCATTGAAATCGGACAATGTTGAATTTTCCCGCCTTTTTTAGGCAGCCATTTTAAAAATGACGGTCAACGAACAATTTTCAACGCCAGTTTTGAAGTCTCCACAGCATGGCAATCATTTTATCAATTTACACTTAACCTTCATCCTCTGTAGTTTTGGAAATAAAAGACGAAAAATATGAAAATTTTGAAAATTCTGCGAAAAAAGGGCAATAACTCCTATACGGGTTTTGGATTTTCTTCAAAATTTCAGGGTGGGTAGATCTTGGCATGCTAAACATTTTTGCAATTTAAAGTTGACTTCTATCTCTTATAGTTTTTTCTGATAAAAAATTAATAAAGTTAAAATTTTGAAAATTTTACGGAAAAAGGACAATAACTCCAAGACGGGTTTTCGAATTTTCTTCAAAATTGCAGGGCAGGTAGATCTTGCCATGCTGATCATTTTACCCCAGTCAGATTTTTGATATCTGTAAAGGTTTTCGAGTTATTTGCAAAAAAACAGCAATTTACCCTATGTTCTATTTTTAGTAACAGCGGCCATCTAATTTAATCTACGGACTAATCGAACACAATTTTTAAACTGCATACCCTGGTGATGATTCAGGCCAAGTTTGGTTACAATTGATCCAGCAGTTTCAGAGGAGAAGATTTTTGAAATTGTTGACGGACAGACGACGGACGCAAATTGATGGCAAAAGCTCACTTGGCCTTTTGGGCCAGGTGAGTTAATAAACAAAAATGAACAAGAACGTCATAAAACTAAAGCACTAAATGAGAAAACAACTTATTATGGGTAGTATTAATAGTGATATCACCAACAAAAGCCATTATCTATCAAACACCAAAATTAAATGAGGAAAGGCGTATTCACAAGTGCATTGTTGGTATAATCTGTAAAAAAAATGTCGGTATAACCTTTAAGGTTAACTAGACATACACCAAGAACATCGCAGAACGAAAAACGAAGCAAAACAGGAAAAAAAATCATGTAAAGCTACGGCGATTCAGATGTTACAGAAAAAGGAGACGATGGAAACAAAACTTAACCACTCACAGTGTTAACATCCACATAATTTGGATGTATTATCAGATGCTCTGGAAGGTTACACATAACTGACTGTACACTGCCCTTTTACAGTGTACACACCACACTTGTACATTGCCCTTTAACAGTCTACACACCTTTGACTGTACATTGTACTGTTTTAGTCGGGATAACATCACTGAATGCACATTACACAAAACTGACTGTATATTATCCTGTTACAGTCATGAATACACAACTGACTGTACAATGTCCTATTACAATGTACATACCACTGACTAAACATTGTCCTGTTACAGTGTACATACCACTAACTGTACATTGTATCGCTATACTGTACACACCACTGACTGTACTTTGTCCTGTTACAGTGTATAAACTACTGACTGTACATTGTACTATAACAATGTACACACTGACTGTACATTGCACTATAACAATGTACACACTGACTGTACATTGTACTATAACAATGTATACACTGACTGTACATTGTATTGTTACAGTGTATAAATCATTTACTGTACATTATATTGTTACAGTGTATAACCCATTGACTGCACACTGCATTGATACAGCGTATAAACCATTGACTGTTTATTGTTTTGTTACAGTGTATAAACCGTGACTGTACATTGTATTGTTACAGTGTATAAACCACTGACTGTACATTGTATTTTTACAGTGTATATACTATTTACTGTACATTGTATTGTTACAGTGTATAAAGCACTGAGCGTACAGTGTATTGTTACAGTGTATAAACCACTGACTGTACTTTGTATTGTTATATTGTATTAACACTGACTATACATGGTATCGTTACGGTGTATATATAAACCACTGACTGTATATTGTACTGTTACAGTGTATAAATACCAACTGTACATTGTACTGCTACAGTGTATAAACTACTGACTGTATATTGTACAGTGTATAAACCACTGACTGTATATTGTACAGTGTATAAACCACTGACTGCTCATTGTACTGTTACAATGTAACCACCATTGATATTACATTGCTCTGTTACAGTGTACATACCCCTGACTGTACATTGTTCTGTTACAGTGTACATACCCCTGACTGTGCATTTCATTCTTATAGTTAACACACTAGTGACTGTACCACTGACTCCACATTGTCATGTTAGTGTACCTATACTTCTGATTGTATATTTTCATATTACAGCGTACACACCACTGATTGTACACTTTCATATTTTCGAACATATTTATTGGTATCCTATTGTTGGTTAAGTGATCTTTTGAATGATGGGTATAGTGTTTTATAAGTCGATATTCCTATCCGGATGATTATTTGATATTTATTCCAGGTGATCTATTCTAACTGAAATATATTATAAAAGAGTTGATGTTTATCTGATAAAACCCTCTGGAGCAATCTTAATTTGAAAACTTAATATTTGTTGAACAAACTTGGGGAACAGTAAAACATCATTTTACAAATATCTTTGAACTGAAGATGAAGTGAAGTTACCGTCTGCGAACTACGGGTTTCTAGCTCATTCTGGAACCAAAAGCATGACATTTTCATGGGGAATATTCTCCGTTTGTTCCAATTACTTGTTTGAGGGATTGGTCAAAATGAGGGTTTAAAATGTCTTGCTGACGATGCATACTTGTTTGGAGCAAGTGATCTTAATCCTGTCGTGTCGTGCTTCATTTGCACCTTGCTAAATCGTATACATAGTAGTCTACCCGTAATATATAGTTATTCGTATTCTTGTTTTACTATAGGGAAACGGGACAGGTAAAAGTGAGTTTGGGTACATATAAACCGGTGTAACCCTACCGCTGGCTTTTGCTAGTGTCGGTACCAAATCCGGCTGTCCCGAGTTCCTACCGCTGTGTACGTTTGTCTTTTGTCTTGTTTTTGTTTTTCCTGTGTGGTTCCATGGCAGATTGTGGCATATGAAAGTAATTTTCGACCAATGCAGATGTGTTCTGTTATCCCCTCTATTACATTTACTAAAAACTACTAGAATGTTTATAAGTACATTATCGGTTTTTTTTTTCTTTCTTTCTTCCTTTGAATCGATTAGTACCATATATATATAAATTATGTATATCATAGTGACTCGACTTTTTCTTGAGTATCAACGTTTTAAGAAATAAACTTTGTTTGGGTTCCAATTGATTTATAAATAGTTTAAAACAATAAGGATTACATGTCGTAAAACATATCATAAAACGAGACCAGAAAAATATGTTATTATACCATTGACCTTCAGCGAGAAGTGACCTCTGAGGAGACAACTGACTGAAGATTCAATGAGTTGCCTAATTTTTCCCTTAAACATTGAAGAGTTGTCACAAGTAACGAGAGTGTGTGTGAAATACAACAGGCTTTCTATTGACTTTTTATAGCATTAAAGCATTTTGTAAATAGCTTATTGTCAGCAGAATATATCTTAGCTGTAATTATATTTGATAAGTACTTAAGATACAATACACAAGTTTGTACATTGTCATTATGAATTATTTAAGCCACTAAAAACTTAAGGTTTAAAAGGCAATGATCTAAAACTGTAATAAAGTTGTACAACTCTTCAGTTGCATTAAACAAACTTACGTAATATATCTAAATTTTCATCATAAATTTACAAACACTTAAAGTTTCAAAATCGTTTGAATAAAACACAATGACTTAATGTATAATCGATATAGTCCGTATAAGTGATATCAAAATGTTCAATCTTAAATAAAAAATAAGAAATATTAGAAAAAATTTGCAATTTTTGTCTAATCTGAGTTTAAACTTTAAGACACGATGAACAAAATTTCCTCGGAATCTCAAAGCGTAGTTCGTTTTTTTAAATTTTGGTAGCTGTTTGTGAAACGACATATCTAGTAAGGCCAGAAATGTTCAGTTACAAGAAAAAATATAATTTTAGAGCAGTAGATGTAGGAAATAATAAGAATTTGATATTTAAATACTCTTTATACAACTGAAAAGATATTTCATCATTTTAATTGCAGTATGGATTTTAAGCTGTTCCTGGATCCTTGTCTGATCTATTATTTTTCCAATGCCGAGTGTAAAACAATAACAATCATACTACTTAAAGATTTTCAGAAGATTTTGACACCGTAGACTATCAATTTATGTGCTAAAGATTTTGAAAGTTAGGTGCTAAGTATTAATTGATTCCAGTCTAGAAATAAATGAGACAGATAAATTCAGTGTGACGTGTCACAAGGATGTACTTTAGGACCATATAATTTCTGCTGCAATACCCATACGTATCAATTCTAATTGAAAATTTCAACTATATATATATAAGAACGGAAACGCTATTCTTTTGTGGAATAACAACACAAAATATCATGTCTTGAAGGACTTTCGTATCAGAGTTTGTAAAATATAAATAAAATATCTTTTAAAAGGCTCACTTTCGTATTGTGAAAGGCTGCAGTGCATTTATCTATTTTTTTTTTCAACGAAACGAAAACTCGAAAAAATCCGTATTTTTATGTTAATCGAAGTGAATTTTGTTCTTGAAAATGACGAACAACAATGAAAGCGTTGGTCCATTTGATTAATCTTACAATGTATTTAGAGGGATTTTGTCCCATGTGCATTTTCTCCATATCCCTTTACTTGTTCAATTGAAAAATCATAAACTGAAAGATATATAAATAAACAATAAAAGGATATGAAGTAAACGTACATGAGAAAAAGTCTCTACAAATACATGGTATAACAGCAAGTAAAGAAATAAAGCTTTTATTGTTGTTCATCATCTTGAAGTCATCACGAGGCCTTCAATAATGGGCTTTGCTGATTAAGAAAAAGTATAAGATTTGTATGGAAATGGAAAGCCAAAATCAGGTAAAGACAGACTCTTTAAAAGATAATACATGCGAAAAAGGAAAGGAACATTAACAACGTGAAAGAAAAGGTAATTATAACTGTTAGTGTGTTCAACTTTTACATTAGATATTGTTTACCACACACAGCTGTAAAGTGTAAATGAATGAACAATAATAATTAATCCTAATAGATGGTATTGTAGTCACTTTTATTTTTCTCAATACACGTTGCCGTTTCCTATTAATATATTTTCCATTGTATTTTTGTTTCTACTTTACTTTGGTGTGGGGTAATTTTGAATTCTATATATAGTGTTGTTAGTACAACGCATTGATAAATTATTCAGTAACCGTTTCCTGGTTCTGTTTTTCACAGAATAGGAACTCGAGAACAACGGAATAATAATAATACGATGAGCAAATCATATTAAAGTATAATTTCAAAAGGCCTTTTAAACTTCCATTTTAACAAATTGTATGCTTTTATGACACGTCACACATACTTAAATTAAAATGGAAAATGAAAAAAAGCTTTTATGAAATATAAATGATTAATGATTTGAATAGAATCAAAAAGAAAATGATACATCAATTTTTATAAAACGTATTTTTGGCTACGCCTTCATGGTATCTGATTGTATGTTCACAAAAGGGTAGCTCTTAAATGGGTATAATTTTGATAACACAAACAAATAATTTGATGATCTTAAATGTGATATCCTCTAAAAAGCTTTTTACTTAACGATGGTTATAGCGCCAATATGAAAAAAATATCCAAACTATTAAATTTTGGTGATTCAGCAGGGTTTTGATTTTTTTAATGTAGGTGTTAAAAGTTTATTTCTTATTTCCATAAATAAACATAAAAGTACTTTGATGGTTCACTTGATGGCTACCCTCTGTTTTAAAAGTTACAAAAATGTATACTGTACAGGTATAGATTCCATTTAAAACATTGGTTATGTTGCCAATACAATAGTCCGGCTATATACAAGTAAAGGATATTTTACCTCGGTTTATATGTTGATGCTATTACCAGAGGTCTTCAAAATTGTCAACCCGGTGAACAAGGAAACTTGGTATAATCTAACATGCAATATTCAAGTAGAGAAATTATGATATATATCTGTTTACCTACAGAGAAGTGAAATATAGAATTTTGATAGCAGCTGCCTCGTCAGTCTAAAGGATTGGGAATACTATCCAAAATGTTAAAGACAACCTTAATTAAAACAATGAAAGGAAATGGAGAAAATGCATATGAGACAAAGTCTCTACAAATACATGGTTAAACCAAGCAATGGGAAAACCCTTTTTTTTGCATTCAACAATGATCTTTGCTCATACCTCAAAGTAAGTTCAAGACGACCCCTTGCAACGGTTAGAGAGGAATCCTTTGCTAAATGTCGAACAATGTTACATTCATAATGTATTTTTCAATACACAGTGAATTCAATTTAGTAAAGGATTATACTTTTTCCATTAAAATTCTATGTGTTATGCGTTCTCTATCAGCTTTTATATATCCTTCGGTTGTCGATGGTTTTCCAAATAGTTTGATTCGATTTGTTCTGAAGAGACCTCAGTTGCCAATCTGCAGAGACGAAATTTACACTAACTTTGATAATGCATCTCTATTCAGGCTGGGAAGTAGTTCACAAAAATTGTCTCCTCTGTAAATTGTATACAATGACACAGCCACGGTAAAAAACAAACAAATTTCTAACATTTGCGGTATTTTATATACTATGACAATCGCTTTTATGTTACAGATATATGAGAAGTATACAATTGTCGTTGATTAATTAGTATAACATTGTTTTAAAACAAAGTCTATTTGATATTCAAATTTATGACAAAAAAAATTCTAGCCACCCTCAAAGGGCATGGACAGAAACAAAATTTAGGAGTATTATTTAAAATATAATTATGCATCGTATAAACCATATGAAATTGATTTCTGTATATGGCCTTTTTCGGGATCCACTTTTTTCAACTTTTTAAGTAGAGAGAAAATGGACTTTTCATTATATTTTTAGGCCGCGAGTGATTTGTACTCAAAGTGAATAAACATATGGGGTAATTAAAGGAGCATTTTTTTCTTTTAGTTTTTTCACTTTGTTACATTTCAAGATTTTCAGACATGTGTTAATTAGTACTTGAAGTGTAATATACGGGTGTTTACCATTTGGTATTCTTTTAGGGTGATTTGTTGACAGTTTCGATGGCTTTTTTTGGGGGGGGGTCCACTTTGAAAGACAGACACTAAAATGATCTTTTATGCCGATTTGTTCATTGTATGTGCATCCTTACGTTCAGCTGCGACAATCTACGTTGTTTTCATATAAATTCAAATAATAGGGATGAAAAATATTAGTATTTTTTCCATTGGAAATAGCTTACTTTGATAAATAACAATCCAAAAAGTCAGTACATTTCTACCTCATTTAAACGAGAGTTCAATTTCTATTGTTCTATTTCAACCACTTCCCCGCCTGTATTGAAAGAGATCGAATTAAGCCTGCACCCAACTTTATCAACTAGACCCAATACCTAAATTAACGACGACCGATTCTAGTCAGTTTTTGATGTTCATACTTCGAAGAGATTGCAATTGATCTTTCTTGGTTACGTAAAAAGAGGTGGCCTCAAAAAGATCAATTGAAATAGAGATGTTTTCGACTTTTGATTTGTACTAATGAAGCGAAAATGATCAGACACAAGTTGTACGAACTTAGATCGTCTTCTCCTTAAAAACAATGTTTTACAATAATATAAGCGCATGCAAATTGATCGAACATATACAAATTAATTACATTATATTTACAAAATAAATGCAAAAGAATGAAAAGAAAAAAAGATATAAAATATGAAAGGAGGAAAAGACTTTGGTATGGACAACAAGGATGGGTTGTGATCGATTCAAGTGCTTTGAAATAATTAGCAAACTTTCGATTGAAATCTGTTTCATGAAGATATCAATAAAAAATTGTATGGTTGTAACAGTATTTATTTAACAGTTTCATTACTGATACTTATATCTCTAGTTGAGGATGGGAGATTATATCATTATTTAGTATCATATTAAGGTCAAGAATCGGGAGACTTTTGTTCGTGGCTTTATACCTATTTTAGGTAGGCAGGGTAGAGTTGATATTTGAAAACAGTGTCGAATAAAATTGATCATCATGATTTAATTTTTGATTATTCGAAGTAAATTTATATCATACCGGAATATATCATTGATGGATATAAATAATATAGATAAATTGATAATGAAGGGAGCACAGTTTATACCCATATGTATGCTTATTAGTTGTCGGTAAACAATTTCACATGATTTTGTAAAACTAAGATATTTTCATTTGATTGGTACACTAATAGGAAAAATGAAAGGATATGGAGTGAATGTACATGTGACAAAATCGCACACGATACATAGAAAACTCCAGTTTATCAAGGACAGGGCTTTTATTCCTGTCTACATCTTGATGTCGCCTGAAGGTCTTCAACTAGAGGTGAACAATATTCACCCCCTCAAGCGAGATCAAGAAGGCCCCTAGCGTGCACTTAAGCGGTATTCTTGACAAAACTTATATAATATAGCATATCTTTGAAAGGGTTTTAGTTGAAAAAAAACTCCTCGTTCGCAGATTTATTTGTATTCATATTTTGAAATATCAGTAAATAATTTCTGGGATTGAAATGCGTTGTTCTTATAATTGTTAACATAGCTACTCAATACATACATTTACAAGAAAAAAGGTATTTACAATTCAAAAAGTTGATGCCCCAAATATTTTTATAAATATAATAATACATAATGGAGCACCTGATGTCACTCCCGGTTTTTATGGGAGTTCACACTGTCAGTACTTTAGTTTTTCGTGTTGTCTTGTATATCATTCTGTAAAATTTTAGTTTTGCCTTCGTTAGTGATGTTTGTGCTACCGATTTGTCCTTGTGATTGTTTCCATACTATAGAGAATTACAAATTTAAAGCTTTTTTCAAAATCTCATCATGGTACTGTTTCAGGATTAGAGAAGTGACATGTACAATGGATTTCATTGGTTTTTTGTCTGAGGGTTAGAAAATGACATTAACCAATCCGCTACCAAACAGACCTTTCAAAACACTATATGCCTTACTGATAGTGTAACGGGTGTCGCTAGCGGGGCAGGACATGCTTACCCTTCTGGAGCCCGGTTTTCATGGGAGTTCACACTATGAGTGCCTTAGTTTTTAATGTCGTCTTTTTATTTCCGTGCTTGTAGCTGTCTCACGTCCTTGTTTTGTCTTTGTTTTTCTCTGCTGCCGTTTTTGCCATGTCTTCGGATTTCGATTTTTGTAGTCTTCGCTTCCCTTGTTCCTTCGGTATTCTACTGCCGTTGTTGTATATAAAAGCACTTGATAACAGTAGTTAAACTTTCTTTGCGTTATTGTCACAATGTTGGACATGGCATACTAGGCGACAATCTGCAAATTTATGTTATAGATGAGAGGGTCTAACATGGATATATTCTTCTGTGAATAAGGAAGGAATTCCTCTTGTAATTTATCATATTATATTCTACCCAGATTACAAATGACTTGCGTACATATGATTTGTGTATAATAATACCAGATCCAAATGTACCATTAATGTGACATAAATTGTATCTAGCTACAATTAGTCGAATATATTTTACTTATTTCAGTCAGTCATTCAAAATTTCCTTTTTTGGCCATTCAAAACCATTGTCATTGTTACTACTGTAGATAACATATGATTATCTTTTCATTTTGCTCTGTGTCTGTCAGAAGGTTTGTGATGATATTTAAAATGTAATCAACGTAAAAAATTGTTACAGTTGTTCCAACAAAACCAAAGTCAAAACTACATAATAACTGGTATTTTAACGCATTTTTTTGTCAGTTGAAAGAATAAACGTCAATGTGAAATATATTAGAGGCAAATTCTTTATGGCTTATTAAAACCAATTATAAATTTATCTAAACATCCGTTCAAGGGAATTGAGAAGCTTGAAGCCTTTTCTTTTTGAAGTAAGCTAATGAATTGGCTAAAATTTGCAAAATCTATATATATGTCATCTTCCCCATGGGTATTCCTCTCTTCGTTTTTCTAGCCATACTTACAATATTCCAACTCATACTGGGAAGAATCAATTGAAGAAAGCTTTTCCACCAGTTGCAGGCGTACGCCACACACCAAGTCACGCGCGGATTTCTCATTTACACGAGATTTGATGAGTCTTTCTGATATTTAACAATAAGTACATTTATTCTGTAAACTACTTAGTATTCAATAGCCACTGCAGGATATTGTGTTAATTAAATGCATATTAACCGTCTTAGCTGATTTTTGTTACAGAATGAATATTTTCTCGTCTTGTTTAGAACCCAATAGCGGAATGATCCAACAGTTGGTCAATGTTGAAAGTTTCGTGGTGACTTTAAGATGAAGAATGGCAAAATTATCATTCCGCAACACTGTGCCCTCAGTTGGTCTACATTTTGATATTTTTTTTAATTATCTGTCTAACTATATGCAATGCGCGTTATGTTTATTGTTAAAATACGAGTGAAGAATGTAGATTAATTTGAACCAAAAACAAACAAATAATTCAATAAAAACAAAAAAGCAGCAAATAAAAATGTTAATTTCTATGTTCAAAGTTAAGTATTGAACTTGCAACTTTTTGATAGAGCTCATATCGCTGCTTGGGTTTCTGTTCATTATTGAAGGCTTGTGCAGTTCTTTGGAATGACATGTTATAGGATCGGGGTTTTTGTCTCAACTCTGTTCATCTCACATCTTGCAAAAGCCTTTTTCAAAAGGTAAAGTAAAGGTAGATAAAACGAAATGGGTTCTCAACAACCCGAAAGCTGTCTTATGACCGGTGGGGTTGCTATTATGGTACTTGTAACTCTGTATTACAAGTTATAGACTTTTACATTCTATTATTACATCTGCTGAAATATTGCTTCAGTGATGGATTGGGATACAGATAAAAAATGACTGTTTAGTATCTATTTATTCTAATGACAATGTTTTGTATATTGATGAGCGGATTTGAATATCAATAAGTAAATCTTATATTGTAGATAATAATCTACACGTATTATATTATTTAGACAGATGTTTAATAATAAACACATTATATATTTTTTCTCAAAATCAATATCTATATTTTATCATATTATAGTATCAGAGAAAAGACAGACACTTCAACATTAATAACACGAGCTAGCGAATTAAAAAAAGAACAATGAACCAAAAAGAGATGATGTGCAGGTTTGGCAAACCGTTGCATGTTTATTCAGAAATAAACATAACTAGTGATTAATAAAGAATGAATTCATTTGAACGCTTTCAAAAATTTGCAATATTTTGTTAGAAAGTTTGTTAGAAATAATCAAATACCGAAGTTACCGGGAATTTACTTTCTGCATATGCGCATTTCGACAACTTGTGTCAGATCAAATCAAAACAAATAATCAGCTAAGGACAGAGCTATGCAAGAGGGAGATAGATACCCCTTAGCTTTTAACCAAATTTTTTTCTTAAAATGATAATTCCCTCCTTCGTGATAAATATTTTTTTACTCGTATTTTGATCATGAAAAAGAATATTCGCGTTTTAATTTATATAAATTGACCAACGATGAATTAGGTCTGGTCCTAGAAATAGATAAGATTTTATATTTCCATTAAATGAAGAGAGAATGTTGCCTTAATTACTTTAAAGAATTGGTATAGTACTAGAACAACTTAAAAACTGATGATATGTTATACTTTTTTATTTCGCCAAACAGGGGTAACATCAGTTCCGTAATTCCCGGGCGTACTTCACTCGTCACATACATGAAGTTGTTACTAGTTTATGTGACTTTCACCAACCCTGTAAAACAAACTATTTTTATAGCATTAACATATTTGTCTGAATTAACTTCTGCACAACACAGCTCTCTCAGGCAAAGCTCTAACGTTTGTTGCATCTTGTACAGATAGTGCTTTCTTTTTCTTCGTCTTCTCCTGATGTTCTCATTCTTCGTCGTACAAACTAATTAAAGTTACTGTCTAATCAACATAAAATATTATGATATCTTAAACTTTTTTATTTGGTCAAACAGAAGTAGTACCAGTTCCAACTAATTAGACACCTATGCAAAATGATCAATGCCCATTCCTAGTTTCATGTTTGGGAATGAGAAATTCATCTATGAATGTTACAAAAAACTAAAAAGGCATGCCAAAATTTGGAAGATAATAAAATGATTGTAGACTTTTGAATTTGATCGCAGGATATCGTTGTCACGTTCATTATAAAAGCCCACTCACCTTTGATTTCGGTCTTGGCCAATAGTCTTTTTGTCATGTTCATAAATTCATGTACATGTATTGGCATTATTTAACTGTATAATATACAGTTATCCTAGTAAAATTATCAAATTTACTCAACAAAAATATCGGATAACGTCAGAAAAAAAATTGTTGCAAAATGCTGGGATATTTTGCAGAATTTTTGGATCTGTTATTAGTTGAACTTGGACTCGATAATATTCTGGAGACATTTGTCTAGCGATAAAAAAGGCACGACATTTAAACAAACACTGATTCAGTTTAACAAGAATATTTGCTCTGTGCTGTCCGTGCCATGTCACTTGTATACATCTACTTTATTTCTTTATTTTTGTATGTTCGAGTCAATGCGACTCGCAGAGATACACATGGTGACCACAAAATTTTTGTCTCAGTTTGTCGCTGATTTCCACCTGATTTGTCTTTTTGTCTCAAGGACCTCGGCTCTTGACCACGCTGTTCGGTAATTTTGTTATTACCCCCCTCCCCCCATTTATCGTAAAAAACTAAGAATAAAAATTGTCCTTACGTGCTACAAATTTTCTGATGTTGTGTACGTCTGGTTTTATTTCCCATCACACGTAGTGGCAAGGTATCATGTGATACCCTTAGGCGTGTGTCCGTCGGTCCATCCGTCCATCCTCAAATGTTTCCGACTGATAACTTGTGAACGAAATAACATACAGACTTAAAACTTGGTATGTAAGTTGTTTATCATAAAATGCATTCAAAGGCCATAGAGGTTCTGATGTTATCCCCCTTATTTAATTGAAACTTTGAAGGTTTCCGACCGGTAACTTTTGAACGAAATAACAATCTGTATTCAAAGTTGGTATTTGAGTTGTTTACTACAAGACTCATGCCAAGTTTGACTTTGCGCTAAGACAAAGGGGTTTATGGGTAATGCCCCTTGAAACTTTGATTTTTTTTTAATTTCTATGTTTCCGAATGATAACTTTTGAATGAAGTAGCTTGCAGTTTTCAAACTTGGTATGTAGGTTGTTTACCACAAACTTAGGTGGAGTGTAAGTTTGGGCTCGGGAGTCCAAGGGTTCTTGAATTATGCCTCAGAAACTTTGTGAAATTTTATACAAGACTTTAGTACCTTGAAAGTCAATTGATATGGTTTTCCATTTGAAGTAATTTAGTTTTGGTACACTTTTCAAGCTATGCTTTCATCCAAAATATTCATTTAGGATATTCGAGGCCCTTGTTGTGCAGAAAGCACAATAACACTATCATTGTGTGCTTGTTTTTGTAGGATTTTGATTGTTTGCACCTGTGGCATTTGAATTCAGAGATGTAAATTTTAACTTTATTAAATTTCACAAGTTTCAAATTCCAACACTGAAATGCGATACATTGGTTTTATTGAAACTTTCATAAAGAGATTAAATCTCCTATTGTCGCCATTTTGTTTACGCTCCTTTCGGAATCACTCGCTTAATCGCTTCGTCATTGTTCGGGGGTCATCACCTATTCATGGTTTTTGTTGAAGTTTATTGTATTTTTATTATTCTCTATTTTACGTTTTGCATTCTGTTTTCAGGTAATTAATAGTTAGAATATGGTCGTACAATGAAATTGTAGTAGAAAATGTGACTATATCGTCAGAGGTTGAAATCGGCTGCTATAATTATACGAACTATAGGTATTAAGTATGCAATGAAAGTTTGAAGGATGTTAACTTAAAATAATGTTCTTTTCAGAAACAAGATTTATAGGTGTCAGAGCAACTTTTAAACTTTACTTCATCCAACTGAAAAATTCTTTTGTAATAATAGGGAAAATTTAGAAACATTACATCTTTTGTTTTCCTTATTGACAAGCGATATTATCGGTATGAAAAAGAGTAATTTGAAAGAATTTGATATCAATAGAGGTTTTAAATCACCATGCAAGTAAAAAACTCAACAATAAACCTAACAAAAGAGGTTTAAAATGATAAAAGCAACACGTTAATTCATTGTTTGGACGTCAAAAGGAACACAAAACAAAATTGTATAAGTATGAATAGCATAATAACATATAAATGTGTCTATAATGAGAGCCCTTTTAATTTTCCAATTAATCATCAAATCACATTATTTGCAATAATATAGATTTATCATAGAGTGGTTGCACACGCAATAAAACTGTAAACATTACTATAAATGATAATTATTATAACTTTGTATTGTATTCATTTTGTTTGTACAGTCTTTGCTAATATTTACAAATCTATTTTAGTATTGGACCGTTTAAATGAATACAATTTCCTGCATATGCTTCTCATATGATTCTGCTGGCACTTTCGTATGTAATATTATATGATTCAAGAAGCCTGTCCCCAAAAAGTCAAGATCTTATGTGGGAGACATTTTCTCTTAGTTGGAGCAGTTAGAATATTATCATATTCAATTGATTTAAATGATTGGACATTTTAAAATGTTTTTAATTCCCATTTCTGTAGGGAAACCATAAAAGTCAAACAAATTAAGAATACAAAAAGTCAAAACAATGACAAATGCAGGGCATTCAATACCATTATACCACAAAGAAGCAAGGCATATCAATATTCCATGTAACATACGATTGAAATATAAGACGCCGAGAATCAAATCGGGCGTGGTCAAAGCGGTGGGTGAATGGGGGGGGGGGTACAAACAAAGTTACCGAACAGTATTATCAGGGGACAAAACAAAAGGTAGGTGGAAATTCACCGGAAAATTGTAGATCAGAATGGTTCTGACTTGGTACAAGCATTTCAAATGAAATGGTGAGTAAAACCGGTTTTGTGGCTCTATAAAGCCCCCCTTCCATCATTGCGGTTGTGTCTGGTAGCAACTCAACAGCAATTGCTATTGAAAGAGAGTAGACAGTAAAAAGAAATGATCATCCCAGTATTAAGTAAAAAAAAAGAATTTTGAAACACATAGCTCTGTCCTAAGCTGATTTTGGCTTTAAATTAAGATGATATGTGGTATTTGTTCTATATCAGTTTTTTTATTATCCTTGAATTTATAGTCTTCCAAACGTTTAGATTTTATCTGCACTGAAGAAACATAAGTTGTCGAAATACGCATATGCAGAAAAAAAACTCACAGTAACTTCGGTATTTAGTTATTTGTTACAACTGGGTCGATGCCTCTGCTCGTGGACTGTTATTCCCCGAGGGTATTCACCAGCCCAGTAGTCAGTACTTCGGTGTTGACCCGAAAGCCGATTCTATTTGGAACTTTTGGTAAATTTTATTGAAAACTAAGGAGTGTCTATCTCGTACATAGCTCTGTTCTTCGCTGATTTTCGGCTTTACATTTAGATCATATTGGGTATTTGTTCTCTACCAGTTATTCGGACCGAAACTTTTTTAACAGGGGACAGATGTCTATTTAAGAACTTTTAACCAGGTTTTCCGTCTGAAAAATCCGGTTATTAGAATGGTGAAAATGGCGGGCGGTGGGCGGGCGGGCGGTCGGCTGCCAAATGGGTACATCGTTTGTCCGGAGCAAATCTCCTACAGTATTTGAGAAAGGAAGTTGTTATTTTGCAGATCAGTTGTACATATATTAAAGGTGTGCATGATTCTTTGATTTTGATTTTTGATAAATCAGTTGTTGAACTAAGTCATTTTTACGTCAAAATTTTTAACATTAGGATATCCCCTTTGTCTGGAGCAAATTTCCTACAGTATTTGAGACAGGAAGTTTTTATTTTGCAGAACATTTGTACATATATCAAAGGTGTGCATAGTACTTTGATTTTGATTTTTGATAATTTATGTTAAAAATATCAGTTGTTGAAGTTAGTCATTTTTACGTCAAATTTTTAACAATAGGGTACGCCCTTTGTCCGGAGCAAATTTCCTAAAGTATTTGAGACAGGAAGTTTTTATTTTGCAGAATAATTGTACATATATCAAAGGTGTGCATAGTACTTTGATTTTGATTTTTGATAATTTATGTTAAACTATCAGTTGTTGAACTTAGTCATTTTTACGTCTAATATTTACCAATAGGGTGTCCCATTTGTCCAGAACAAATGTCCTACAGTTTAATAGACAAGAAGTTTTTATAATGCAGTTCATTTGTACCTGTATCAGAGGTGTGCAGAGTTCTTTTATTTCCCTTTTTGATTAAAATCCATGTTGTTGAACTTTCAGAAGTAGGCCACTTTGGTGGGCGATCTAACATTGAAAATTAATGAAAATTAGTACATTTCAAATATTCACGGTCAACCCATTTGTAAGATATACTGTCCATATTACATTGACAGCTTTCCTCTTGTTTAATGATCGTACTGGAGTTTTTTTCAGCCTTGATTTATAAAGCTTAGTCTGCATTGAACTAGAAATGTAATATCAACATATTCTTTTTTTCCTTTTTTTTTATTTTATTTTATTTTTTTTTATATAATTTATTTCTTTTCTATAATTTTGTGTATGCCATTCAAATTACATATTGCTAATGTTATTTCTGTATTTGGGAGAGGACGATCTAAGTAGTGATAACTTGTGTCCAATCCCTTTTGTAAATTATTTACAAATAAACTACGTTTGATTCAATATCCTTACATTCTTAAACAAAGAGGGCCTGTTAGTCCAAAAACAATGCCTCACCAAATCTATCCTCTTCATCCCAACCATTAGACCACAACCAGATGTTGCCAATATAGAATGGACGAAGTTTCAAAATTTTCACTATAAAAAAAAGTACAAAATGTTTGCATGTTCAATGAAGTACTTGACAAATTCATATATGGAGGTGAAAAGGGCTATAAAATTCAAACGAACACAAAAGTTTGGCTACGGAAAAATACTAGAAACGATAGAAAACAAGGCTGATATATTTGGAATAATACAGCGTTGTTGCAAAAGGATCTATACCATTAATTTTTATGTTGGAATTTCTAATTGACAACACATTTGTCTAAATTCTAGGACAAGTGTTCCAGTAGAGATACCTGTGGGAATAACTGTGTGACACTTTCGTCTCTTATTGGCATACAAGTGCTAGTAAAGAAAAGAAGGTAAAATATGTTAGCCAAGTCCTTTAATTTCAGTATCTATTAGATGAACCCATAATGAGTATGAGGATTACCTTGATCATACAAAACCTAATGAATATCATTGATGCACCAGCAACATATCTGGACATATATCCTAATTTGGTAATTCTTGACGTCTGAAAACAAAACTTTACTACAAGCATGATCGACCTTCCAATATTGAACTTCTCGTTTTGAACAGTCATATTCCACTTCCACCGCATTTCGATCGTCATCGTGATTTGACAGGTTACAAAGTTTGTGTTTCTCAAATGAGAAGTTGATCATAAAATTCAATTGAATCAGTTTTAAAAGAAATATTGACAAACACGAAAAGATTTGAAGGTCATTGTTATCAAAATCACCTACAAATGATAAAACTTCATACAACTTCTGGTATCATAGAAGAAAATAAACCTTGGTAATGTCAAAATTCTGCAATATTCGAAGTACACTAATACTTGGATACACCTTAAAGATGGAATGCTCATTTTATTATCATGGACTTCCGGTCTTGACCAGTCTGTTCAGTAATTTTGTTATTACCCCCATTTGACAATATAATTTTGTTTGAAAGACGTATTTGCAGTGGAACACACTTACCCAGTTTTATAACTTGTTTGCAGTAACTAGTAAATAAACTTTTACTTATGTTTAAGGTTATTATGATCGTCAAGGGAATTTTAAATTTACAAAATTATAAATATTGGATTATTATTCTTCCATGAAAAGGAGAAGTACTGAAGATATCCGTTTTCAACACTTCGTGCATTGTTTCGGAACAATTCATTTCATCAGTAATGTATAGAAATTATAAAGATTTCATTATGATTTCCCCATCTATAGAGTCACGGATAAACAATTTTTTTCATGACTTGGATTAATTTTTACATTGATGTTGGAAAACAAAAGAATAATCCTCTTTGAAAACGCACCACAGCGTTTTTGTTTCATTTCATGCAATTTATAATTAATGAAAAGCATTTAAAATGGAATGAAATTGACTTTGTCACTCCAAAACAAACCATAAATCGTCATTCAAATGAATGATTGAGAACAAAACAGTATTATTTAAAAAATATAGTCTTTAGAGCTAATTATGGTTGATTTTATTATCCAGTTTTATGATCATAAATACAGAAACTGGTCTCAAAAAATATAATTCTGGAAAAATACAATTGTCACAAAATCGTAGAACTGGGAAGATAAGATCTGTATATATTTATATTAAGACTTCTTCAGAGGACTTAGTGTAGCTAGTAAACAGTGATGTTATTCGGATGTGTATTTTATTTAGGCTAAATTTCTATGCAATAATTTGGGGTTTCAAGTTCTAAGCAATAATTTTGGTTTACTAGCTTTGTATCAGTTTTCATCCACGCTGAAACCTCTAATATGGTACACAACCCCTCCTGCGATAGCACCCATCCTGCTGAAAAGAGGACAGATTTGATGTTGTCATTTGTACGCTTCTGAGTTGTGAATGATTGATTGAATATTGTTAAACGTGTACTGAGCAATATTTCAGCTATATCAAGACGAAAACAAGTTTGTTAATAAATAATCACTTTTGGGTATGGAAAGGGTCATGGGACGGGGAAGTCTGACTGCCACTGGAAAAGTAGGGTGAAATCGAAAGGGGCAGCCTTGTAGCCAATCACCTATGGAACACTCAAAAAGAGCTTGCTACAAGGGTTCTTAAACGTGCAGAAAGCGTGGCATTTCTTCCAACACGTGGACCTGAGTTAACATCCCATCCGAAAGATGGGTTGTGTATTTATTCATCCCGCACAACCACGGACATCCATTTTGGAGGGGTTGTACCCTACAGCCTGGAATACTGTGTCCTATTTCTATATCCCGTGATTCCCTCGGGGTGAGTTGTGAATGAACTGTGAAGAATGCATATCCGTCATCTCTAAAACAAGGCAGATTCAGAAGTCCGATAAAAACAATGAGGCTTACCGATATATATATTAATCCATAAGTGGTCATTACCCTGGTAAGACAACGGAGTTCATAGGCACTCAAATGCCCTAGTAAATGGGAATGATAACAAATTTACCGAACAGAATTGTCGAGCGACAACGACCATGAGGCAAAAAGATAAAGTAGGCGGAAAAACACCGGAAATTTTTCGACCGAATTGGTCCTGACTGTATACCAGTTATTTCAAAAGAAATGTTGGGTTAAACCAGTTTTATGGCGAGCCAAACCTCCCCATTCCATTGCAGTAGTGTCCGGTAGCAACGCAACGGCAATTTCCAGACAGTAAAGAGAAATGAGTAAGAAAGAATCTTGAATCAGAGTTCGGACCGAAACTTCAAATTTTTCCACAAGGGACTGATATCTATTAAAGAACTTATGTAATGATCGTATGAGACAGAGTTAATTTTTTGAATTAATGAAGGGAAGATATCAGGAAACACTTACAATGGCCGAACATTACAATCACATGTCACAATCAACCAGGGGACTGCAAAAGAAAAACAATAAAATGACAAAAGACAAACATAGATAATGATAGGAACTCGGGATAGCCGGACTTGGTACCGGCACTGGCAACGGCCAACGGTAGGGTTAAACCGGTTTATGGGTAACCAAACCTCCCCTTTCTATATCCCGTTTCCCTATAGTATAATAAACATAAAAATAAAACCTAATACAGGTAGACCACTAACTCTAAGACCACAATCTTGAAAAGGAAAGAATAGACAAAACGTAATTTAGAAAGATGGGTCGAGGAGTGCTCGCCGCTAAACTGCCGGCTAGTTCAAGGAGCCTAGTCTGCTGGTAAAAAACTGTCGCAATACGGAATAATAATCAAATGCAAAACTTCCCGAAGGGTTTGGTAGAGAATCATCATGGATTTCAGTAGACATCGGCAGTATCAGTGAGAGGCCAGTGTGATTGTAAAATCTTCGGGTCCTAGGATCATAAAGCCAGTTTAACGGATGAAGATCCGGTCAATATCCCCTATTAGGTAAAGAATGTAAGTTACGTCCCAGTTTTTCTGGATTTTTTAATCATTTTTTGATATCTTTGAACAACATTTCCGTAAAAACGAGGGTGAGAAATGCCTTAAGTAATAAGTTGTTTCCGAGTCGCATTATACTTAGATACCAAATGTTCATATCTTCTATAAAACTTTTTAAATGTGTTTATCAATCTATGAAATCTGTAACCTTGTTGTAATAGTTTGGATGTGATAGTAAGGTTACGTTCATTAAAGTCGTCAAGAGTAGATCAGACACGTGCGATTCGTACCAGTTGAGATATATACACCCTGTATAATGGTGCTGCAGGACTGTCGCCATCAAGAAAA
>MJUU01066347.1:117553-129116 GCA_002080025.1 Modiolus philippinarum | reverse complement strand
CCGAAGGTTTCCGACTGATAACTTTTGAACGGAATAACATACAGTCTTCAAACTTGGTATGTAGCTTGTTCACCACAAAACTCAGGTCGAGTTCGAATATGGGTTCAGAGGTCCAAGGGTTTCTGGAGTTATGCCCCTTGATACTTCGAAATTTTGTGAAACGTGGCGGGGTATCATGTAATCCACCATTACTATTTTTGTTTTTGTTTTTGTTTTTGTTTTTGTTTTTGTTTTTGAATCGGTAAGGCCTTAAAGTCTTTTGAATGATAAATGACCAATAAGAACTGTTGATTTCTTTTGATTCAACAATATTAGTCACAAAAAAGTCACAATTAGTCCACGTCACATCGGAGAGTATGTTTATTAGCTCATAAATTTAAGATTCCGTGATATTACGGAAGGAACGGGTACTTATTTTCGATTATGATCAAAGATCGATGTATTTTTCAAGCAAGAAATCCTCCTTTATCCTCCTTTATCATCACCCGGTCGAGAAAATACAGAAAGAAATCCCGATCTTTGATCTGTTCTGTTCTCATTGAGAACCTTTTAGTCTATACTTTATTTTATTATGTTTCTATTTCACAAATGTGAATAGCTATCTTAGGGTAGATCCAGAGTTTATGATCGGACTTACTAACACCGGACTTTTCACTGGCAGTGTGACGGGTGCCAGGCGTGGAGCAGATCATGCCTACCCTTCCGAAGCACCTGATGATACCCCAGTTTTTGCAGGGATTCACACTGCTAGCGCTTTAGTTTTGTGGCGTTCTTGTTCATTTCTGTTTGTTTTGTATTTGTCGTATTGTCTCAATTCGTGTTGGATATTAATTTCCGTGATTTTAGATTTATGATTTCAGAATTCCCCCTTTCCTCGTTCTTACTTTGGTATTCGTTTGCCGATGTATTATTCATGGTGACTTCGTGACGAAGAACAAAAACAACTTGAAGCGTTGCTTAACCTCACCATGCATTTGTGCGAATTCTGTCAAATGTGCCTTTTATACTTATTTTTATATCTTTGGAGCATGGACGTCTGAAATCTAGATTATATGACAAACGTGATGATTTTGAATTGCCAATTGTGAATTTTCCCTTTCTCTGCAGCAATATACCTACATCCCCAGCATATGGAGTATAAATGTCACAATTAATTCGTTACTGTAGAGCGTGCAGTACATACAGTGACTGCAAAAGCATTGTCACAAAAACTGCTGAGTCAGGGATATGTTCAGCCGTTACTTTCGTCCCTTCAGAAATTCTATGGCCGTCAAAACGACATCATAGATAGATATGAAATGTCAGTGTCACAAATGAAAACTGACATTTTCAGCTAGATTCACGTCTTCCCGGATTTGACATTACCGGTTTTGACTTTACCCTGGATTGACCCACAGACAGTGTCACGGGTGCTGTATACAGAGCAGGACAAGCTTCCCCTTCCGGACCATCTGATGTCGCTCTCGGTTTTTATGAGAGTTCACACTGTCAGTGCTTTAGTTTTTTGTGTTGTTTTGTTAAATTTTAGTTTTGTCTTCGTCAGTGATGTTTGTGGTACCGATTTGTCCCTGTCGATGTTTGAATACCTAAGTGATTACAAAAGCTTTCCAAAATTTGCTTTTCAAAATTTCAAAATTTCACCTTGGTACTGTTTGAGGGTTAGAGAAGTTACACGTACCATGGTTATCAATTGGTTTTGTCTCAGGGTTAGAAAATGACAATAACCAATCAGTAACCTAACAGATCTTTCAAAACATATGCCACACTGACCGTGTGACGGGTGCTGTATACAGAGCAGGACATGCTTACCCTTCCGGGGCACCTGATGTCACTCTGTTTTTTTTTAGAGTTCACACTGTTAGTGCCTTAGTTTTTTGTGTTGTATATGTAATGTTCGTGTGTTTTGTGGGCATGTGGTGTCTTTGGTCTTTCGTCTTCTGGTGTTCTTGCTTTTGCCTTGTCTCTGGACTTTGATTTGTGTAATCTTGTGCTTTGTTCCTTCGGTATTCTACTGCCGTTGCTTTGTTGAATATGTAGTTAATTACATGAGATTAAAAAATACAATGATGAAAAAATAAAATGGGAACAGAAATTGGTGTACAAACCAAATTCATTGTAATTGCCTTATGAGACACGGTACATCAGCTTAGGGGAGGGATAGTTCGAATAAATTATGTTGTCAATGTGCAGATGAATCCGGCCTTCAAAAGGGAACCCTGTTCAATAAAGACAAACAGTAAAAATTATACACTGTTCTGGACTGATGAAGAT
Organism: Modiolus philippinarum; assembly: GCA_002080025.1. Classification (NCBI taxonomy): domain Eukaryota; kingdom Metazoa; phylum Mollusca; class Bivalvia; order Mytilida; family Modiolidae; genus Modiolus; species Modiolus philippinarum. The sequence goes on along the minus strand of MJUU01066347.1, from coordinate 126,845 downwards.
GTCCTTCTTTGACATTTGGCAGTATCATTTTTGTATTTATATCCAAATCTGAAGTAAAATGTAATAGAATAAATTGATTCAAAAGGAAACAAAATGGTAAAATCACCTATTTCAGCAATCTAATGCAATATCAATAACAGTAAAACTTAACCCTGTTTTTGACAGAAATGCAAACTTTATACCCTGTACAAGACAGCAAGATGGTAAAACTTGACCTTTTACCACACAATATATATTGGCAGTGCATCGGTAACATTGGTAATGTTTTCATACAGTCATTTCGCGTGATTCTAGAAATTACCATAGTACATGAAATTCCTGAAAACTATAAATTTATCAGGTAAATACCATTACCACAAATTCTTAAATCTAACATAAAAGTTTTATGGATGGGAAAGCATGGTATTTCCTACTTCAATCTAAAATAGTTTCAGTAATCCATTTAATATGGAGACATGAATGCAGCAATTACCCCTACATACAACTCCTTACTTACCACCAATTTTACCTTAAAATGATATATTAAAAACTTTTGTTGAAAAATTCATTGAAAAGTATTGAACAAAGTAATGTTTCACCGAAGCAGCTGAGAATTTTTTCATCATTTCGTCCTTTTGATCTCTTACACGAAAGTGTATTACAACAAATAATAGAATAAAATAAGCAAGGAAGTTACGATTGACTTGGAACAAAAGCTAAGCTGTATGGTATGAATAGAGTTTGAAAACTAGGCTTTTATGAATGACATAATGAGGAATCGGCTACAAATAAACTCTATTCAGGAAAATTGACATATATTCATCCAGTATTGTCCATTGCAGTAATGAAATCAGCATCGCTCCTATTCAGGCAGATTTTGTTATTGTTCAAGAGAAAATTGAAAATCATTTCGTTCTATACAAACACAGCATGCTTTTGAATGGTGATGAAAGACTTCAAATGCCTCCATAGAATATAGCTTTTCATAGATGAATAGACTTTAAAGAGCTTTTCATGGATCGTGTACAAGATCGGCTGTAACACTGATCGGGCGTTTTTTACAATATCTTTCTAAAATTGATATTGAAATTGTTTTCTGTTATCCTGTATAAGGTTTATGCCCTTTACAGCAGTTTTCTTCGTTGTCTTTCCAATGAAGCGAACAAAGGCATACCTGATAAAATGTCGAAGTAAATCATAGCAGGTGATTCAATCATGCATGAAATCCCGCCCTTATTCACCTCCACTTCTAAAATGGCTGCTGATGGTAAAGCGGAAACTGATTTGAAAAGTTCCCACCTTTAACATTCACCGATCCGTTTTAGCTTTAAAAGAGAAAAGGATGCACTTAATTGAAATGAACAAGGTCTCAGGTACATTGTTAACGATGCACACTTCCGTTGTGTTCCTTCCATGGCGAAAAATAATGTAACATAATGCAAATGAACATTTCTACAGTATAAACAGTACAATACACATTATTTGGAATAAAAAGGTCTCATTATTAGTTGTAAGTGAGTTATTAAGTTTAAGATTCGTTGTTTATACAGTAGAAATGTTCTTACGGTGTTTTCAAATGTATTCTTTTCACAAAGTTTCTATTCTAAGAGTTTTCTAAAAAGGATCTTAAGAATTCAATTTCTTTGGTCTACCGATAATTTGGTGCGAACACTAAATAATTTCAAAAAGCAATTCTCTCATAATGAACATTTACAATAGAATTTTTCACATTCTATTGACAGAATAACTTTTAATTTCAATATACACAAAAGCATTAATTGTAATTCAGAACTGTGTGATTTGCAGACTTCATGTTGTTATATGCCATGAAATTAGCAAAAGTGCACTTGCTAACATAACACTGATTGTTACTTGCAAGCAGTGACGATGTATTGCATATAAAACAAAAGGTGTCGAAATGCATAATGATACCAATTGTTATGTAAATTTAATACGAGGTTAAATGCTGCTAAATCCGTTTTTTTTTCAAAACTTCATCATTTTTTTCCAGTTGTGACAGTTAACATAAAAGTAAATTGAAACAATACCGGAAAATGGCCATGTAGCATTACCTAACAATCAAGAAAAATTCTAAACACTACAAACTATTGACTGCTAAAATAACGAAAGCTGGACTCTCCACTGGTGCTTTTGATTGCCATAAATATAGTGGAATAGTAAACATTCCAATTCGTTTTCACCACCATCCCTATAAGCAAGACTTCTATTACATGAGTAATCGATTCACCACAATAACATTGTAGAGAACATGAATACAAAGGGTCAAGTTATGTTTGCCCATCAAATGCTTCAATTTAGAATAAAACTCTTAATGACTACAAAAATATAGAAAGACAACTGTTTATAAGATCACTGGAAGCTTTGATTGTAGTTTCAAGTTTATTGTAAATACTAAGGATTAGTAATAGTGAAAATATTGCCAACATAGCTTCTGTAATAGTAAAAGGTTTCAAAGTAACTATTGCTGTCTTCATTGGCTTAATTGTTTTTATAAAATTTACTTTCATGCATTTCTGAAAAAAGAAAGGTGGACAATTTTACCTCAGTTATTCCGATGCCATGGTGAGCAATGTTGGCAAAACTTACGAAAATGTTGCCCTGTAAATTATACCATTAAAAATTGTCGTATATTTTCACAAAGGGTAAATTCTTGTCTTTCGCTGAGGAATACGTGTAGAAGACCATGAAATCTTAAACACAATTTGATAAGTTGTTTCACACATATTGTTTACAAATATTTTAGGTGTTTAATAATCAAAATTAGCATTCTTATTAACTATAATTTCTCTAATATACCTTAGTTGTTTTAATCGGATCAAAAATAACTGACAAAAGAGTTTTTATATGTTTTCTCAATATATCAGTTTTAGACTCTGTCTGATAAAAATATTGAAGTTAATATATATTTAGTTTCTGAAGCTGATAATTTCGACAACTTATGTCTCTTCAGTGCAGATCAGATCAGTACATTCGGAAAACATAAAACTGACAGATTAAAACACGGCATATTCTGTGTCTACGAGTTTGGTAACCAATATAACGTAACTTGCGACTGACGTATTTACATTAGATTGCCTTTTTACTTCTCATATAACGACGGTGCATGCATAGAAGGAGCTGCTTACCCCTGTTGAACATGAAAATGAAATTTTTCTGAGTTGTATCCGTTAAAAGAATATCGGTATACTAGTACCTTATATTTTTTAAGCCCTTGTACTCAACCCATCCATCATATTTTCTTACACCCGTCCATCATATTTTGTTACCCAGTCTGTTGTATTTTGGCTCATGTTTTAAAATAAAATACCATTAATGTGTTATTTGAATAATACAAAGTAACATTCCAGATACTGTAAATATCCGCATCTTTGAATGCATCCATACGATTAAGTACATGTGCATTTACTCGGTATCCTTTTGTTGTTAAATATTGTCAGCCCAAACGAATAAGCATGCGTTGATGATATTAAACGTATTCATGAGATCCTAATTCTGCCGTAATAAATGTGATGGCATTTAACAAGAAGTTGACAATATATTGGTGTCCGAATAGGTGAGAGGAAATAAGTCACCAAATAAAAACTCGGCAGATCTGTGAATACATCCCGTATTGAGAGAAAAGAAAATTTTTCAAACTTTATTCGAAAATGATGACTTGTCTATGGAGACTTGCTGTTTATCTGCATATGATATCGAAACACCAAAAATGAGTTAAAAATTTATTTAGCTGTTTGCCTCTCTTATTGAATGAAAAAAAGAGAAATCGGGCGTGTTCCAACATTATGAAACGTCGAACTCATTAATCACGTGATCACATTTGAAGCAGACAAACAAACATGGGCTGTTGCAGCAGTTTGCATGTGAAAATGCGTTTTCATTGTTTACGAAATAATAATTTAGGTTAACACCACAATAATAGACTGACCTTTCACAGATTGTTTCTTTTCTGAATGTTTTTATCAAATTATGATATGTAATGGTGCTATTTTAACACGACAATAGACGAACAAAGGTGATAAAATGGTTTTCAATGTTCTTTTATATTTAAACAACGAAGTTTTTGTCTGTATATAGATACCCCTTAATTTTGTTACAATTTAAAGAAAAAGAATAAACATATACGTCTAGATGAATATAGATTTTCCTGGTCGTACATTACATCAAAGACTTTACAAGTATCAAATATGTTATAATTCAAATTTACAAATCTTTTTCCATTTATATCGCTTTTGTTCGCTGTAAATTAAGCATATTGTGAATTAAACACATTTCCTATTTGATACGTTTTTATATACAAAGCATCTTCTCTGCACGACCTCTTTTAAATAGGTTTTTGAAACTTTAATCCCTCCCTGTGACTATACAAAATTGGATGACAATTTGTTCGTTATTTAATAGCGGAAAACGGGTTCTATGCATAAGTAGCCTTTATAAAATCTATTGGACGATAATGTGAGGAAAGTTCAACATTTAATGAAATCCTTTGAAAAGAGATCAACGAGGTTTTTACAAGGTGAGATCAACATTACGAAGTTCGTGTCTTTTGTGTGTCCAGGAATCGGATTTCATTTGAAATCAACATGGTATCAATATCCTTATTTGTTTGGTTGAAAAGAGTAGTGTTTAATTTGGCATAAAACTCTTCAAATATCGTCTTACTCCCACCTGTGACGAGAATTGCTTTCCATTGTATATTTGTGTTTATCAATACCCCGGGACATTGGTGATGCTTAAAATTATGACTGTTAAACGAGCCTAGTCATAAAGAAATAGTCCCTCTGAATTCAGAGCTACAAAGCAACATTCATTAAGTAGCACTTCCTTTATAGCCATACAAAAGGTATAAAAACTTATTTCAATAGCAGAGTAACAAAAGTGTTAAAAGGTATGATAATTTCATTGAAGGAATAATGATTTTCTATTTACGTGTAATTCACGATGTTATTAAAAGTTAACAAAGCGAGGTACAACATTTGATTGTTCACAGTAAGACCCAGATTAATTCCATTGTCCTGCCCTTTCAAACACCATAATAGCTTTTGAAAATATTGAAATGGTTTTTAGAGATTGTTTGGTAATTTCCTGTTGTGTCGACTTGCAATACATTATTAAATCGCTTGGATATTTTTGTGCTTTTGAGTATCGTTTGTGTCTTCTTTAAATTTTCAGTATTAATTAAAATGGTGTGTTGTAAAAAGCTATTGAACCTTCAGAGACATAGAATCACTTCGCCGTGTGACAGCACTGTTGAAATCGTCACACAAAAAGCCTTTATAAATCCAAACACTTCATTCCAATAATGTGAATGTGGACCATCCCTTCATGGCTGTATTTGGAATCATCTGACAGAAGATGTAGAAAGACCTGCATCTTGATGTTTAATATAAAAGGTGACGTTATTTACCATTTTTGCGATACCATTCCCTAAAATAATAGGCCATTTACGTAAACTAACAAGATCGTTTACTCAATTCCTGATTAGGAAATTGCAAGAGACAGGGAACAGCTTTTGTAATGTCTACAAAAAGCCCTACCCTGACATATTTAACATTTTATTACCCTAGAGCCAACTGATAAAGCTTCTAACTAGTAAGACGTGTAAAATTCAACAACAAATTTTGAACTTGGACTTTGCTTATTTAAGATGACCAACCTATCTATGCACAACTTTCTTTACTTAGATGGAATATTTGAGAACCAAAAAAGCAGTCATTTTGTTGCCTTTTTTACCACCGAGTCGATGCCTCTGCTGGTAGAGAGTTGGTCTCCGGGGATGGCATCTCCAGTTTAGTCGTCCCATGCTCCGGTACTGGTCCGAAAACTGACATTTTTTAAAGGTTATCTAAAGTTTAGAAATTAGAAAAAAAGAAGGGCTTTCTCACATTCCAAAGTTCTGCATGTCCTTTACTTTTGCTTTAGGTTACTTGTGCTCTGCTAGCGTTTAAAATGTGACTTCTGGTCTTCGAAATGTTTTGATTTTATCTGCAATGAAGAAACATAAGTAGCCGCAATTGCCATCTGTGCAAGATTAAAATTTATAACATTTCTGTTATGTCAAAACAAGAAAACGGCACTTCTGTCTATTTTGTTATGTCAGAAGCAGAAAAAGGGTTCTTCCTTCTACCAACACCATGGAGGAATACATAGATATGAAATCTTGGTACAAATACATATTTAGCTTTTACAAATCAACATTACTTGAATTCTTGGGTTCGAGTTCACACTGTGATTGCTTGATCAACAAAACTATTTAATAGCCGAATAAAACAGTCCATTTTACAGCTGACAACATGCGTGAAGTAGTCCTCATACCAGAATTTCAAGTCTGCAATGAATTAATGCTTTAGTTAAAAACTTATTTTACTGCTGTACCACTGTGTGATTTTACAATTTCTACAAACACTAAAAATAATCCAACCGTGATCTCAAGTAAAAAAATATTTAAACACCTTCCTCAAGTAAAACTGACATGATGTTGTTCCATTGCTATGTTTTACGATGTATTTGTAGAAACATTGTATTATAGACATTTACTCTATATCCTTTCATTGGTTATACAAATGCCAAATAATGTTAAAGTTTTGTCCTTAGCTGATGTTCTCTTTTCAGTTGTATCATATTGCATGTTTTTTCTGTATCACAATTTATATCATTCAGTTTAAGGTCTTCGAAAAGTTTTTATAAGCACCGAAGAAACATAACTTGTCGAAATGGCCATCTGCAGTAACTAAATTTACAGTAACTTTATCTTTGGTATTTTGTTGTTTTTTTTTATCGTATTCTAATCTAAATGCTGCCATCAAAATCTAAAAGAATTGTCATACAGTCCCTTACTTGCCAAGAAACAAAGTACTTTATTAACATTGTAAGCCTTGATATTATTCACAGAGGTCTTAATCAGTCCCTCGAGTGCAGTCGCCCAGGTTAGAAATTTACATACCAAAAAATCGGACAAAATGGCAAAGTCTAAAATTTGCATACTGTTTGTATTATCTGATCTTTTCATCTATTTCAATCAATTCATAAACATGTTAATATTTTCTGTTTTGTTGTTATTTAATTATATGATTCCTAACTATATGTTACATTGACAAAGATATCTGAAACAAGTGGTGCACAACTGGTACCCATATAAATTCAGATAACACGTGGTCAAAAAGAACAATCAAAGCTCCCGATGGAGCTGAATCTCGAAGCTCTGAAAATCTACACCTGGCGAAACTTCGTAGTCATCCAAAGAACTGCTTCATACGTCTGCATGTATTAAGTTATTCCATAATACGTGAAAATAATCGGATTGTGTGATTTCGCATGTCGATTTCATTGCTTTAAATATATGCAATATACTGTCACAGGTAAACAAATGTTATTTTCATCTTTGACAAATTACTGCGCGACATGTTCGTTGATCCGAGACGCAATATAAAAAAACTAAACATGCATATTGTTTTTAATTTTACATAACAACACCATATTCAACTCAAGAAAATGAAGAAATATAACTTAAAACACAATGTATACAATTTAGAAAGAAACTTGAGCACTATATTTTATTGGAAGCACGAAGATCATCTTTTAGAGCTGTTGATAGGCTTAAAGCCTGACGTGATTTTTTCTTGTCATTTAAACATCTCTCCAGCCATTTCATGGCTTCGAGATAAAACTGATCTGCACTGATGAGACATAAGTTGTCGAAATGCGCATATGCAGAAAATGAATTAACAGTAACTTCGGTATTTTGTTATTCAACCAGACCTTATCCATGTCGTTACAAGTTCAGTAACTGAAATCTTCCTTTTTGTTGCGAAAAAAATAACATAATACTGGATAATCTGATTTAGAATATAAAAATTATGCAAACTGAGATTATGAAGAGAAGCATAAAATTATTTCTTTTAAGTTCTCCAGTTCTACCTGATGTCAAGCCTTGTTTCTAAGAAAGTCAACATTATTTATGTGTTGACCGTCTTTTTTTTTCCTTTTAACTTCATTTCTTACCTGCGTACTCAAATTTTATATAAATTTAGTTTTATTTCTGTAACAACAAAACGAATTGTATACTGTTTAATCAAAACAGAAAGATACTTTTTCATACACCATTACTGTCATAGAAACAACCAGGCATGGGTAAGTGTAAGTTATCTTCGAGTTTCTTTCTGTATTTTACTTCCTTTGTTTCACATTATCACGCGGAACTGATCCATATGTCCCTTTCAAAAAAAGTTATATCCGTAGCCTAGACCTTCTCAAGGAGTAAAAAGTGAGTCATCGGTTATTTGGTGCATATTCACAAGATAATTGAATTCCGCGTTGTGGTTGTAGTTTCAGATAGTTTGCCAAGTTAGCATACGACTGACATCAAGTGACGACAAACGTAATAGAAAGTTAAACTCCCTGTTTCAAAAAATGAATCCTGAATCTGAGAGTTCGGACCGAAACTTCAATTTTTTTCCACAAGGGGCTAGTATATATTAAACAACTTTTTAATGATCGTATGAAACGGAATTTTTTGAAGCCTTGATTAATAAGGTGGTCACGGAGATAACTATGTCTGGCGAGAAAGTCTGTATAATTTGTTCTAGCTCTCGCGTAACGAGTCAACTGCAAAACATACACTCCATGAGCAGAAGAAGCTTTCCACCTACTTTGCCTTTTTGCCTCATGGACTTTTGCCTTGACAATTTTGTTTGGTAATTTTGTTATTTACCCGCATTTTCTTCATTTTGAAAAAAAATACAGAATGGATGCTAGGTAAGCTTCCAAAAAGTGGTTTTGAGAATTCCACGTATTTTCACGAGTAAACAATGAATATTCAGAAGCTGAAGTAATATGTATTAAGAAATCTACCTTAAGTAATGTTTTTTAAAAGAGTATAATGAAGACTATGTCACGCCGTATTTATATTATTCCTCTTTAAAGATATCTCATAAAATTTATACTTTACAAGATATCTCATAAAATTTATTACATATCTTATAAAGTTTATGAGATATCTTATAAATATTTTTTATAAAATATCTTATAAACTTTATTAGATGTCTAAAAAAACTTTGGGGGATATCTGATGTCTCATAACATATATAACATATCTTACAAATTTTATGAGAAATCTTATAAAAATAATTTATAAGATATCTTGTATATTTTATGGGATATCTTATTAACTCTTCATTTTATGATATATCCTATAAACTTTATAAGATATCTTATAAAATCTTCATTTTATGATATATCTTATAAACTTTTATAAGATATCTTGTAAAAATAGGAGATATCTTATAAAAATATATAT
>MJUU01066347.1:99936-113377 GCA_002080025.1 Modiolus philippinarum | reverse complement strand
AACAATCGTAACAACAGTAAAATTCAGTTGGCAACAGGACTGAGTCAATTGTGAGAAATGAAACTGAGAGAACTAAATATACGGACATAAACATGAAATCACAAGAGACTACTAGCAGTTAACTGACATGCCAGCTCCAGACCCATTACCAACTGAGAAATTAAGTTATGTACCCTCAGTATACAGCTTCCATCAAGATCCCTTCCTGTGAGGAGTTTAGCATAATGATTTCATGTATATACCGGAATACACAACTCGTGTCCATGCAATACTGATTTTAGAAATTTAGAATGTGTTTAGTTAAAATGCAAAGACCCTATCAAAAAATCAATGTTAATACCAAAGAAGGCCATACGTAATGACTTGACGACAATACCGTAATTATAACCCTTATGAATTAGACGATTTAAAGGTTTTATAAGTTTGTTAGGCGAGTTTAAGTATTTTTTACTCTTATGTAAAACATTACCGTAAAACAAGGGATTGAAATGCCAGCCTTGATTCGATGTCTGCACTTGCTCCTCTTTTTTATTTTTTTATGTCGCTTGTTTTCCACGAGCGACATAGAAAAATAAAAAAAATAAAACAGAGGAGCAAGTGCGGACATCAAATTTTAATTAGATTGAAACTGACTAGAATCGATCGCAATCGATTCAAATATTGTAAGTGTGATCGGGGTCACAGATAAAGGTCCAGGAATGATGCAGTAATGATGTATCAGTAGTCTCTTTGATTTCGAATTTATTTTGGTATAAAGGATGAAGTTTATCCTTAAATTTAAGGATTGTTAAATGAAAAAGCATCATCTATATATAAACAGAATCTTAGCAAATTATTAACTGAACTATGAGTTGAACATACTTACAATATTTGCATCGTACAAATACAGGGATACATCGAATAACAAAAAGGTGCTTACTGATAGTCCCTATACGTATTCATATTGTCAATTGGAACACTTGTCCCTCAAATTCGACAATTATGTTGTCAATAAAAACTTTAGTGCTGCAAAGACATCCTCCTCTGTATACTTTTAGTTGGAATTAGTGTGATGTTTAACAATATAATTTAACCAAGCAGAATGTTTTCCACCATCTTAAGTACAGAAAGACTTGTGTATTATATCTCGTCCTCCAGTACTAGAATTATCATTTGGAAGAGTTGTATATAGGGTAAAAAATTAAATGTTTCAACACGGTAGAGTAGTGAACTTCAGTTGAAGATAGATATTCTAACACATGTTTAGATATAGGGTAAAAAAATCAAATTTTTCAACACCGTAGAGTAGTGAACTTCAGTTGAAGATAGATACTAGTATTCTATACATGTTTAGATATAGGGTAGAAAAATCAAATGTTTCAGAGTAGTGAACTTCAGTTGAAGATGGATATTCTAACACATGTTTAGATTTTTTTTTAAATCCATTAATAAAGGAAAGATAACAGGAAACACTTACAATGGTCGAACATTACAATCACATGTCACAATCAACTGCAAAAGAAAAACAATAAAATGACAAAAGACAAACATATATAGATAACGATAAGAACTCGGGATAGCCGGACTTGGTACCGGCACTAGCAACAGCCAGCGGAAGGGTTAAACGGTAAATGGGTACCCAAACCTCCCCTTTCTCTATCCCGTTTCCCTATAGTATAATAAACATACAAATAAAACCCAGTACAGGTAGACCACTAACTCTAAGACCACTATCTTGAAAAGGAAGGAATAGACTAAACGTAATTTAGAAAGATGGGTCGAGGAGTGCTCGCCGCTAAACTGCGTGCTAGCTCAAGGAGCCTAGTCTGCTGGTAAAACACTGTCGCACTACGGAATAATAATCAAATTCAAAACTTCCCGAAGGGTTTGGTAAAGAATCATCATGGATTTCAGTAGACATCGGCAGTATCAGTGAGAGGCCAGTTTATTGTAAAATCTTCAGGTCATTGAACCCCAAAGCCAATTTAAAGGAATCATGAAGAATATCCTGTCAATATCCCCTATTACGTAAAGAACGTAAGTTACGTCCCAGTTTTTCTGGATTTTTTATCAGTTTTTTTTTACATTTTTTAACAACATTTCCGTAAAAACGAGGGCACCCGTGAGAAATACCTTTAGTAATAAGCTGTTTCCGAGTCGCATTATATTCAGATACCAAATGTTCATATCTTCTATAAACTTCTTAAAAGTGTTTACTGTAACCTTGTTGTAATAGTTTGGATGTGATAGCAAGGTTACGTTCATTAAAGTCGTCAAGAGTAGATCAGACGCGTGCGAATCGTACCAGTTGAGATATATAAACCCCGTATGATGGTGCTGCAGGAACGTCGCCACCAAGGAAAGGGAAATTAGCAATAGTGAAATCAAAATCATCCCTTTTATCACAAATTTTAGTTTTAATTTTTCCAGAGTCAACGATGATAGTAAGATCGAGAAATGGAAGTATTTAGAATCATTGTTTGCTTTATTTAGTTTCAGTTTTTGTGGGTAAATGAGGTGCACATGGTCTAAAAACCGAGGATTGTCAATAGTAAGGATATCGTCGATATACCTGCTGTTATTGTTGAAAATTGAAATAAGTTGATCGCTGTTTTGTATGGTGTCATCCTGTAGTTTTTTCATAAAGTCCCGTTCATATCAGAACAGGAAAAGATCTGCAATGAGAGGTGCACAGTTTGTACCCATGGGAAATCCAATGACCTGTTGATAGACGATGTTGCCGAAACGAACAAAAATGTTGTCTAGCAAAAGATTCAGTGCCTTAATCATGTCATCGCATGTCCAGGAACAATAATTTTTGTAGTGATGTTAGAGAAGAATCCTTGCTTTTTATTACAACAAATACATTGTAAACCACAAAATTTGAAAAACCATTTAATAAGTTGTCCCAATTTAGATTCTAATAATTTATTTGGAAGGGTTGTATAAAGTGAAGAAAAAGCATAACTGTCAATAGTCGAAACCGGTCTTTGTATTGATTTTCGTTTATCTTAAAGTTTAATAGAATTTTTTACACTCCAAAAGTAATTTATACCAGAGTTTTGATAAGTTTTTACTAACTCTTTAATACAGGTAAATGTACTTGTTAAATGGATGGATAAATTAGTGGTAGAACAGTTACTCCATGCCGAAATAAAACGATGTTTGTAGGGATTTTTGTGAAGCTTAGGAACCCAGTACATAGTAGGCAGTGTGTTATCTTTAGATGGAACTTATCTGTATCGCTGTAGTGCTGTTTGGTTAATGCTTTTAGTCAAAATTAGTACGTTCGAAAGTGTCAAACTTTGCCAATTCATTTTGTTGGACATCAATATAATATTTCTTTCAAATAATAGAAACGTTGTTGGACGCTTTATCGACGGGTACAAATACATATTTATTGCTAAGATCTCTTAATTTTAACTTTATTCTGTTTAAAGATAGCTTAGGCGGTGACTTTTTATAATTATCTTTATAAAAATTTATTCTGTTGGCGACCTTTGTTATAATTCTGTCTTTGAACAAATTGAGTGCGTGTTTGTCTGCACTTTCTCGTTTGTACCAATTTAAACCATTATTGGCAACTGAGTCTTTAATAATATCAAAACATGCTTGCTAGTTTATTTTCGAAGGTGGGCGATATTTAAGCCCCTTTCTAAAGAATTTTCTAACTCCCTTATCGTCGATGATGTTCAAGTTCCCTGTTAATACATGTCCACATGGGTCATAGCGATATGGTGACGTTGAACAGTCTCAGCTGCTGGGGTATCTGATTTACTTCAATTGTTAAGTTTACTTTATCATTATTCATCTTTAGGCCGTCTTTGACTCCAGTGACAAATGAAGATGAGCTTAGAAAGAGGTTTTTCGTTCTATATTTAGAACACACAGCAATGTTTCGCTGTTTACAATGGTATATGTAAATCTGGAACCTAGCAGATACAAAACAGGTTATTTTCCTCACATTGGAACCAAAGGAATGCGATGCTTTTTGTGATTGTTGAGAATGTACTCCTAAATTGTTTGTAACCTGGATTATACCAATCTCGTTCAATAACAGTTCATGTAGTGCCCTTGAAGATAATAGTGATAATGTTAAAGGCCTTGTCATCTGGTATAAACCTACATTTAGGTAGGGAAACTCAAGTTTAGGTCTGGAAACCTAGTTTTCCGACCGAAACCTATGTTTCCCTCAGAGAAACCTAGTTTTGGCTACAGAAACCTAGGTTTCCCTACGGAAACTCGAGTTTAGCTTTGGAAACTCAGAAAGCTGAGCTTTGTATGTATTTTTGAAGGGAAACCTACATTTAGGTAGGGAAACTCGGGTTTAGCTCTAGGTTTCGCACATGAAAACTCTGGTTTAGCTCTGAAAACCCTAGTTTATAGAACCGAAAACTGGGTTTTCCTTAGTTATGCCAACTTTCGCATGCCTTATTTATATGTACCCGGATTTTGTTGTAAATATGTTTCACTTGTTTTTTTAGTCCGAAAAATAAGCTAAATCACTTGCCCTTAGTTGATATTGATATTACATTCAAAGCATTTTATAGGTTTTCGTTCACTGTTAGCTCTTTAGTAATATGCTTGTTCAACAATTGTTTTCAATTTTTGAACTGAATTGCTATGGCTTTAAAACTTTTAACTTTTTGTAAGCAGAGAGTCAATACAAATAAAAAAATTACAGATCATAATTCCAAAGAACACTTATCACATACATAATCATGTAAAGCAACTCGCCACAGAGTAAAAAGAGATAGAAAAACACTTTGAACTGGAATAGAGTGTTTTAACCAAACATAATGCAGACCTTGGTACATCGGCAAATATTAGCTTCTGGGGTTTTTGTTGAATATAGTTGGCTGCGAGATTACTGCCATCACTCGTGGACATCAATGCGCTAGTAATGACAAATACGACCCAAAACAGGATTTTATGTCGGACAGTGGTTTTTGGGGATTCTATGCAAGACTGTGGTCTATATGTTATCTTGTTTTTAGAATAAAGCAACAGGTCTATTTTGTTCGCCTGCAAAGAGAGTCACTGAAAACGAGATTATATGAATCTAACACCGGTGAAAAGGCAAGATCAAGAAATCTCAGACACCCAAGGGTAAGATTTCAATATTTCTCTGACGAGGCTTGCCGAGTCAGAGAACCATTGAAATCTTACCTGAGGGTGTCTGAGATTTCTAAATCTTGATTGTGTTTGATTTATTTTCTCACTTTTGTAATCACGAACTACGATTTATTTACCACCAAGCCGTACTTGACATCCTACGTTCCTAAGCGACGTCAATGACGTCTGAATACGTTGCTTGGCAATTTCTGTCTTGTACTAGGGGGTACAAGACAAGGAAATCTCACACCGCTAAAAATAGGAACTGTTCTGTCTCAAAAGTGAGAAAAAGGTATTACTTTCAGGCGTTTGTGGTGGTATTTTTCTTAAAACCTAAATAACTATTAAAGTTTATCTCTGATGAACAACATCTTTTATCCGTAGGTAGCTGATGTTTTGAGACTTTCAGCATACATGTTTCAGATGACATTGAGATTGTCTTTATGGTTCAATGACTCCTTAAAAATTGCGACGCGTGTCACATTCAAGTCAATATCCTAGCCATTGTAATGTATATAGACAAAAAAATCGTTTTGTCCGCCATTCGGCTTCGACGTTAAAATACAAATAAACAGTTCCTGTTATCAACCCAACACGGCAAGTGTTGTTCATCCTCAACACAGTTCATAAAACTATTCATATTTAGATTACCATGTCATTGTTTACTGTGACACTGCAATATGCAAAAATTAAAATGTATTCAAGGTTTAAGTTGCGTATTGTTAACCAACCCGGAAGCGAAGAGTATTTGTACCTCCCGGCATTTGATGGGAGAGTTCAAATCCAGGAAAAGATAACAACACTTTTTGAAAAGGCTACAGGGTACATGCCAGTCTGATACTTGCCCTGTTACATTGATTTCAATTGCACGGTTCAGTGACTTTGTCAATATTTTTACATTCAGGTCCATTTCCCAGCAATTTAAACTCCTAGGTTAATCGTTACATCTTGGTAGGTTAATGTTAGTCTGACACATGTCAAGTTACCTTGTCTTTAATTTCATGGTTCAGTGACTTTGTTGATTTTTACTCTAATATTCATTTCCCTAAAATTGTGAAAGAAAAGAAAACGGTAGAATTTTATCGTCCCCTCAGATTTGAGGTCCCACACTGATATCGATTTACCAAACCAAGTATCGACATAATATGTCGCGTAGTTTTTTTCACCGGGGTTGGGGGAAAATGAATGATAATAATAATCGGAAGAATTAAAAGAAGGTCTTTTACTGTGGTGAAAGAGCTTAATTAACTGGGACACACACTAGAAAAGGGACTTTAACAAAAACGATCAGGTCGGGTTCATTCCCAAATAAGATTCTTATCAATCTGAAGTGAAAGACAATACCTTTTGGGAACAAATAATTCCTTGGACATAGGCATCAATGCTTTTCAAAGGGGTATTTAGCATTTAGTATCAGAAAGCCTACCACAAAGAAATTTAATATCAACAATTTTCAAATTAACCATAAACTTCATCAATTGATGGGAATATAATCATCGAAGATCCACTAACGTGTTGGTAAAAATGAAAAACAAATGTTTCTGAAACAGTTGCTGTTTCCGGCTTTCATTTCAAATGAGCTGTGGAAACTTTATTCTGATATTTACATTTTCACGGATCGTTCTATTAAAAAGTCAATGTCAATTGTGAGTGGTGGTTCACCCTTCATTATCCAAAACTCAAGTAACCATAGTGTCAATTTCAGCAAGGAAAACAACAACTGTTGATCATTGCAATAGAAATATAATTGATAAGCAGTACGCATAATATAGATACATGCTATTCAAAGAAACAGCCGTTAGTAATCATTTGATAGAAAACAAATCTTTACCTGCTAATGAGCAAGGAAAATTGACAGGACAAATATATGTGAATGGGTGCAAACTTGTATGATTGTATGGGAATCGTCTTCACTAGGTGCAAACATAGAATATTTATTATAAATATATTGTTGTCTTGACCGAGTGGAATTCAAAAATTGATGGATATATTCAAAATGGAAAAAAAAAATAGCTGATTGCTATTTTATTTTGAAATATTATTTTCGCGTTCTCACATTCCTTATTCACAATCGACATTGTTACAAAAAGGGTGACTCCCAACATTTGTGGAAACTGATTTATGTAATTTTCAAGATGAACCAAACGCTATGGAAACCAAATTAGCAAATAATGCCAATACTCTGACTTTTTTGAATTTGGACATGAGGTTTTTTGACTTGTAAATTTCCTTGAGAGAATTCAAAGGTTTTTTCCTTTAAGCAACCGATTTTGAAATCCTAGTTAGCATTTTTGAAACGTTTTTAGATGGTAAAAACGGGTTTCAATCGTACAAACCACCTTTTAGATCGTACAAACATTTAAGATCGTAAAAATGACTTTTTACATTGTACAAATATATTATAAGTCGTGCAAATGATTTGTAAAATCGAACAAGCGAATCCTATAAATCAATTTTCAAAAATCGTACAACCATTTTTAAAAAAAAATCCTGAAAAAAATTTGAAATCGTACATTTTTTAAAAAATCGAATAGATTGGCTTAAAATCGTACAAATGAAATTCAAAAGTCTTACAAGAACATATGGCTTATTTTCAAATCGAAGAAACGCAGTAATAGACTAAAGGTCATTTGAAATCATGCAAACGACTTAAAAATCAATCAAACCGGCCAAAAAAGATTTTAAGAAACATATAAGAAAAAAAAATGGGTGTGCATTTTTTTGCCAGATATTGTAGGTTAACTCTTCAAACATTTATTATAAAACACAAAAAAAAACGTCTTTGTTATTATTGTCTAGATGGAATAAAAGTTGTTTTTTTTTAATTATAAAGCACTTAAATTGTCAAGAAAGGGGACCAGACGCTTAGAAACAAAAAATGCTTAGTAGTAAGTCTTCCAGGGATTACATGTGTCGCCTGTGTAATAACGCAAAAAGATATTTTAAGTTCCGTCAAACAGGAAGTGAGCATGCAAAAGATCCCAGACCCTCTAACATAGTATAGGTCCCCATACTGATACTCCATTCCAAATCGCAGAAGGCAGGAATATGTGTTTCCCGAGAAAAACGTGACAGAAATTTTCAAGACTCGAAAAATATTCTAAGTTCAGTCAAACAGAAAGTGGGCATGTGAGAAATCTAAAACTCTTTTACACAGTACAGGTCCTCATACTGAAAATCCATGCTCAGAAAGCTGGGATATGTGGTTCCTGAGAAAAATGTGACAGAAATTTTTGTGACTTCCATTGGCAAAAAAATATTCTAAGATCAATGAAACAGGAAGTGGACATGCAAGAGATCCATAACTCTATTACACGGTATNTGGGATATGTGGTTCCTGAGAAAACTGTGACAGACATTTTTTGTGACCCTGATAAGCAAAAAATATTCCAAGTTCCGTCAAACAGGAAGTGGGCATGGAAGAGATCCCAAACTCTGTTACACAGTATAGGTCCCCATTCTGATACTACATATATATTGAATTGCAGAAGGCTAGGATTTGTGGTACCTGAGAAAACCGTGACAGAAATTTTCAAGACGCAAAAATATCCTAAGTTCCGTCAAACAGGAAGTGGTTATGCGAGAGATTCAAAACTCTCTTACACGGTATAGGTCCCCATAGTGATACTCCATGCCAAATTGCGGAAGGCTCGGATACATGGTTTCTGAGAAAAATGTGACAGAATTTTTTTGTGACGCCGACGCGGACGACGAAAACGACGAAAGACGACGGATAGTGATACCTCACTGCGTGAACGCATGCGACACAACAAAAACCTCAAACTTCTGATTATGAAAAAAAACTTTTGAGATGTTATAAAAAAAAACGGTTTGAGAAATATTTACATTTTCGATTAATTGGATTGACTGTACATTCAGTTTTTGTGTTAGCTCAGTGAAAATGTCATTCAATTTAGAAAATTTTACAAAACACATTTAGAATTGAAAACACACCGCTACAAGTAAATGAAACAACTAGGTGTTATAAAAGCTTGATGTTAGCTATGTTCACATTTTTGAAAATTACAAAACAGAATAAATAAATAAATAGAAGAAAACTAGTATTCAAGAATTATAGTTGCTAAATAGAATTCCAAATAAAAACTTATCAAGTTAGAATCTTATTTTAAATTACGATATAAAATCAAAGAAAATTACAATGAATAGTTGATAAAAATTACTGGATTTAGAAATCTAGACAAATATGGAAATTTACCAAACTGATGTAACCGCAGACAAATTCCAAGAGTATAAAAAGTATAACTCTAAAAATAATAACATAGACAAGTTTATGTCATGCAGGAATGGGCATTTTAGCCTTCTTTTTCTGTAACTGATACAATTAATTCAACAATAGTAAACTGTCGTTCGCCGTATATAAGAGTGACCTCAATGCACAATAAATTTGAAAGTTATACATTTTCACAATTGCAATGACTATTTGTTTAATTGTGGTATAAAGAAGTAACGTAGCAAGTAGGAACTACTATCACTATAAGAATAAGTTCAAGTAGCAGGGTTCAAGTTTTTCTTTAACTTGCCCTCAGGGCAATGCCAAGGTTAAAATGTCTACTACTATATGATACTGCCAGAAAGCTATCCTCATAGGGAGGTCACATACCAAATATGAACATCCCACTAAACCATTAACTTCTAGAAGAAATGTTAATTCTTTTTTGATTATCGCCATCAGGGCAAGGTCAAGGTCAAAATGTCTACAAAATATCATCTGAAAGCTCTCATGAACACCCTACCGTTAAACAGCTTAACTCTAGAGTTTGTTTAAAAATGCCTTTACTTAAAGGTAAGGTCAAAATGTCTACAAATATGGTACTACTAGAATGCTATCATAATAAAGAATTCAAATACCAAATATGAACACACTCACACTAAAAGCCTACTTAGAGGCAAGGTTAATTTTTTTCTTTTTGTTTTTAAATGCCCTTAGGGCAAGGTCAAATTGTGTACAAATATGTCCCACAAGAAAGCTCTCATCACAAGGGTATCAACATACTATCTCTTCAGGTCTACTACCCACAATATTTTGCCGACGACGCCGGGGGTATGACAATAGCTCTCCGGGCATTCGTCCCAGCGATCTAAAAATAAACAATGAAGGGATATGGAGTAAATGAACATGAGACAAAGTCTCTACACAAACATGGTAGAACCGAGCAATAGAACAAAGCTTTTATTGTTGTTCTTCATCTTGAATTCACCATGAGGCCTTCAACAATGAATTTTGCTCATACCTCATATGGTAAGTTCAAGAGGATTCTGTGTATCCACATGTATATTTCTATTTATTACCATTGGGTCGATGCCACTTCTGGTGGACTGTTAGTCCCCGTGGGTATTTATAAGCCTAGTAGTCCAGTGCTTATGAAAACCGAATTTCCGGAAACTTACAATATATAAATTAGAAAATTTTGTTACAACTAAGGAGCATCTCCCTTATGCACAGTTCTGTCCTGAGCTGAGTTTGGCTTTCTGTTTAGATCCTTTGATTACTTGTTTCCATCACCCTTTGCACACCTTTCGATTACTTGTTTCCATCACCCTTTGCACACCTTTCGATTTCTGGATTTCCATGCAATGTTTTGTTTTTATCTGCACTGATGAGACATAAGTTGTCGAAATGGCCATACGCAGAAAGTAAATTCATAGTAACTGCTGAATTTTGTTATTTATACATTCTATATGCAACTATTCTATAACAAAACTAAACCCTAATTATATAACTGTAGGATAATCTCGTGAAGAAATCTGATACTATGACTTTGAATTTTGATTGGTTACGATTTCGGCTTGCTGTTTTGGTATTCATTCGACGATGAATTACTATTGAAATATCTAAAAGCATTATGTCAGAAGTAATTAAAACTGTCTTTAAGCTGTAAAGAATAAATGCAAGTTTAGTTCTACAGTTTGCATAAATTATTCAAAGATGTTTTTTGTGCTCTTCCCTACTCTTTTTGTACTCCTTATTATCAAAGCCATATGGATTTCTTTTGAATTTAACCCATGTTACCACGTTTTCAATATATGGTTTGTAATAAAAGCTATAGTTTCTAATTTGTATATGTTAAAATACCTTCTTATTTAGGGATAAATTCAACATGCGGAAATATCAAGCCCATTACAAAGTTAAGTCTTCTCTAAAGCATTTCTTTGTTCGTTGCACAATACATTTTCTTTTTGATCATTTCCTAATCCAAATTAGCTATAGAGAAACATGTTGTTGACGCAATTTAACATCTTTTGTTTGTTAAGAAGTTGAATAGAAAATAATTCACTCCGTTTCGTATCATTAACCCAATCCTCTTAGCTTTATGCACCGCATTAGATTTGTACAAAATAAATTTAATTTGCAAAACATTTGTACATTTTTCTATTAGTTATTTTTTAGTATGACTCCATCTGTTACTTGCACAGCTCAATAGAAAACACATCATGGTTACAAAATCCTTTTGAAATTAAATAATAACTTTGCAGGTATAAGAACGTGTATTGTCGTATTTTTCTTTTAGGTTTTGTATTCAGATATCAATTTTCAAACTGCTCATTGATAGCCTATTATCAACATGACAATACGAACCGTAGGACTCCGATGACAAATATGCTTCCAAGAATAGAAGTTTTGATGGAGGGTTATTTGGTAAAATGATTGAAAACCACTTCACAAAGGCCATGCATTACGCGTTAGAATTGCACAATACAATGCCTACCATAAACACATTGTCAAAAGCACAAAAGAAGAATTGATATTCTTTAGCAAATTATATTATTTGAAAACTCAATATAATGGCCTCAAAAGAATTATAATAACCCAAACAAAAGACGGATCGACACAACATGTCACTCCGTGAAAGAAAAGTCATGTTATAAGAGAAATTAATTAGGATATAAAGCTCTTTGAATATAAAGGTGTCTTAGGAGGGCGTGCATTATTCATAAAAATTGTTGAGAAATATCCCTATTTGAATAACAGAAATTTGTTAATCTTTACCACTTCTTACAGGTCTTCTATCATCAATAGGGTTATGGCTTTAGAATATGTAAATATTAGCAAATGACTTTCCATCTATTATTGTAGACACATTTGAAATGATAATAACGTTTTAAAATCTCACCTAGCGAGGATGCAATGTCATTTTATGTTAAAGAATTCATTAATGATCGCATCTTATTCTTCAAGTGGCCTTTGAATGTATATTTTATGTCAGATATAATACCAATTATAACTTCATTGCTCAATGTTAAAGGTTGTCTTTGAGATGCAGGTGTTATATATTGCGTAAAGGGAATGAGTCCCATTTTTCTAACCTAATGCGTAAACAACTACAGAGCCACCTGATCATTTTTTTTATACTTTATTAACAATGAATTCAGAATATGACTAAACCATGAAATCACCTTTTTCAGTTTCAAGAAAGATGGTCATTTTTGATTTTTGACGTCGTGCCCGGGTTCCAACTCCAGGGAACTGGGCTCCAACACTAGGCCTCAGACCTCCAGCACTAGGGTTCCACATACATGGGCTCTCAGAGAGCTGTGAAGCCCGTGTTATTACACTTATTTACTTTGATACAATCAACAGTTTAAAGGACTTTTGAGTCGTGTTCATTCCGGAAACAAATCTATTATCATACGAAAAAATCAATACATCAATACCTTGAAAGGGGAATCACTAATTAATGAACACTGTTGAATATTCAATCAGTAAAGTAGCGCTTCAGGTTGATTGTTTTTCGTCAATTAAAATACACTTCAATTTCATATAGTTTGTTTTATATGGTGGCACATATTTAGCTAGGCTATGGAATAGCCTAGCTATATAGATAGTTCTTGGGGGAAGTGAGGAGTACGCTTGCGCAGTGAGGAGAACGCATGCGCAGAAGACTATTGACCAATAGGAATTCATATGGCAAAATCAGAGACATTTAAATACGTGTGTTTTAGGTATCATACCACCAAAAGGAAATTCGTCCGCCAAAGGTTGTATGTTAAAATAGTACTTATCAATGGAGTATGGATATTTCTATGGGATGATTGAAATAGTTCTGTATCCAATGTAATTAACCTGCATACTGTTTGAAAGCTGAACATCTTAGGTACCCAAAAAAATCTTTATTTCATTCCTATCAGTTGTGATAAATTTTTTTTGGTAAAAACAATGACATGACCATTCACGGGTTGGCAGTGAAAGTGGAAGTTGATTTTTGATAGTAGTATTCTTCGGGTGGAGGGAATTTTCTTATATGCAATGAAAGTTGTCCTCAAAATTTTTGTGGAGGCTAATAATATATCTAATTTATTAGGTAAGAAGTTTCGCTTTATTTGAAAC
>MJUU01066347.1:87585-99339 GCA_002080025.1 Modiolus philippinarum | reverse complement strand
AATATTTGAAGCGAATTGCGTAGTATTGTCTTTGTCAAGATATTGCAAGATGTCGATTTTCTGTGATTTAAAATTGAAATTGTCAAGTAATCTCAAGATGTAAACAACTTGTCATGAAAGAATATGCAAGTGTTTAACAATAATAATTCAGTGATATACCTACTTACATCAACAGAAATGAAATAAAGGTTCCCACGAATGTTAAAAAATGCATGTTTTTGATGAGGACCTTATGAAACTGTCCCAATTTTGTCAACATTTACAGAGATTTCACATTTATTTCATGAAATTCGCCGGGAACTTTATTTGTGCAGGTAAAATTAGAGTCGAATACGGTGAAAAAGATAATATTATCCGTATAACGCCGGTAATTGAAAAAGTGGATTCAGGCACTTCTCTATGGTCACGTGGTATAACTGCCTATGAATATTCATAAATTTGCATAAAAAAAGTAACCTTCATTTTGCCATATGTTCAGATTATCGAAAATCAAAATGGCGTCCAGTTCCGTCCAGATAAAACGGGGCGGGGTTTATTTTTTCTGTTTCCTTGTGGAATTTGAAAAGTATTAAAAACATTTACTATAGGTGGTACTGGGAACAGGTTTGTAGATGATGATGGGTATCGCTTAAATATAGATATGATAAATAGAGTAAGAACAGTAATGTATAAATTTAAAACCAGAAGTTAATAAATAAAGATGAAGTATTGTGCAATAATCAATAATATACAAATACTATGAAAGACTTTTCAATTGTGTTAAACAAATTGTAGTTTGTGGAGATACTTAGGCAATGGAGAACGAAAGGTGATAAGAGATAGAATTGCGTTTTTTGTGGAAGAATAAAGAGCTACCGGTGTTTATTTGTGTGTGTTGTAAAAGGTTTATGTTTCGAAGCCAAGTACATCATGAGCCACCACACCCTTGTCAATCAAACTAGCAATTTTCTATCCAAGGCTATTCCATAGCCTAGCGTATCGTTTTTATTTCATAAAAACCATTATCCGATTTGTATCATACACTTATGTTTATAAAGTCCCCTCGTGTTTTATAGTTATTTCAATATATCGGGAATCCAGTTATCCTTCTTGCTGGTATTTTAGGAGACCGTTTCCGCCTTCAATTACACGAGAGTTCTATCTCGAAAGTCCCGTATTGGTGTTAAATTTGGGTTTTTTGATACTATGACTTATAGTTCAAGATGAATTGTATTACGTTATTCTATAATTCAGCTCTAATCAGTTTGGTTACTTTCATTTTTTTTATAAAATCTTTGCCAACATCATGTCGTGATTTGATTTGCCCGAACTTTTCGAAAATGCAAATCGAATAAAAAATCTTCACATGTATACATCTCTTTTTGTATGGTTTGTGTTTATTATTCCTTTGGTCAAGTTTTCTTTCTAAAGACGGAATTAATTCTCCCCATTTCATTCCTCTTTTTCCAAGCCAGTGCAATGTTAGGCCTTACATCTGTTGTCCTAAGTGTGGACCCCCAATTCTGCCTGCAGCTCTACGTGACGCCCAATATATTATGGAAGAGCCAATCACCCAAACGTGTCTTCCACCTAAAATATGATGTCATATGTTGAATATTAAAAAAATGAATAATAATAAGAATTGTAATAGAGATATAAGATGCAGATTAATCAGAGAAGTGCAAAGTTAAATGAATATAGCTAGCGTACGCGTTTGAAGACCAACGTCCCCACTTTTGTATATCAGCATCGGACACCCCTAGTCTAGACATTTCGGATGCCCCTCCTATTCTGAATGAATGGCTTCTAACATGCTCTTGTATTCCACAGAAATTCAACGCTTTCTGTAAAACAGAATTAAATTCGAATCTTGTTAAATAAGAACCATCAAAATCGAAAACAGGACCATGCTTAATTAAATACCGTTCTTTTAAAAAGGCTTGCAAATTTGTTATAGCGCAAATGTCAGAGTTTTGCTCCCTTAATACCAGAGTCACATATTTCAGTCTCTGATCTGCCTTTGAACTCTTTATTCTGAGATTTAGTTCTTGAATACCATTTTTCAGCAGAAATGAAATGTCATCTAAAAAAATAGAGTGCAAACCCAATTCTGACTTACTTTCCGCAACAAACTCACCAACCCGTAACAGTGCAAAAAATGACAAACTGAAAGCGGAACGGAACATGCGCGTTTCACAGGAAGAAGTGCATACTGATTCTAAACAGTTCATAAGTTTTTGTAACAAGTCTAATGATATCGGAACTCGAGGATCCTTTTTGACGGGGCGACTTCTGCGCAAACCTTCGATCATTTTTGTGATAGAAAATTGGTTTTATCTTCGAAACCACGAATTTTATGTTCAAACCCTATGCCCGAAATATAAGTGCTAACAGTAGATGGAGATAAGCCTCTATACGACATAAAAGCTACAAATGTCATTAAAACATCTAATGGAACAGGCCAGGTATCAGCCAAGGCGTATTCGACTCGAAATTTGTATAAAGATTGAACTGCAGTTTTGTAACATTTCCATGTGTTGTTTGCCAATGAATGTTACATCAAAGACTCAACCTCTGTGGCTAAATTGTCCAAAGATGGGCAGGTATTTCTGTGGGCTCCTTGTCTGCATATGGGGGCCAGTTTTCTGAATAGCTGTAAATTAAACCGACTAAGAGCATCAGCTATTAAATTTAACTTACCGATAATATGCTGACATTTTATTAAAATATTATATTTAAGAGTAACAAGTACAAGTTTTCTTACCAAAATCATAACATTTTTTGACCTCGATGACTTTTTATTAAGAATGACTACTAAACAACTGCTATAACAACCGGAAAAAGTTCCAAAAAGTGATGTCGGACGTAAACCCCTTATTATGCCAATCTGAAGGCCACCGGCCATGAGCCCATTTACCAGAGAAGTAAATTTTCCAAAACCTCTACTACCTGCGCTGTCTGTATAAAACTCAAGCGAGTCACTTGACATCCAAAATTTATCCAGCATAACAGAAACTCCATTGTAACTTTTCAAAAATTTTAACCACATTTCTAGGTCTCCCTTTATACTTTTTGTGACACGAACATTGTGCCAAGGATGTTTTACATTGCAAGTAGCATTAATTAAACGCCGACAGAATGCTCTACCTGGGACAATCACTTGGCAAGGGAAAGTTAATAAACCAATTATGGACTGAATATCTCTCAAACAAACTTTTTTACAACCGAGTAAAATTGTTATACGCTCTGACAGTTATTTAATTTAGTTTCTCTTTAGGCAACCTAAGTTCCATTAAATTTGAATCGAATTCGATGCCTAAAAATGTTAATACTTCCGTAGGTAAAACAGTTTTGTCCCCTGCTAAAGGTACTCCCCACTTTTTGAAAACATTTTGAAATGTTGTCAGGGTTTCCACACATTGGGACGTATTCGCCTCCCCACCATACAGGAAGTCGTCTATATAATGCAGAATATTTTTATGTTTACAACAAGATTTGGTGTACCAGTGCAAAGCTGTCGAAAATTTCTCGAATAAGGAACAACTAATAGAAGCCCTCATTGGTAAACATTTATCAAAATAAAAATTCCCATTGAAAGTGAATCCTAATTGATCGAAGTCCCCTGGCCATATACGTAAAAGACGAAATGCCGATTTGATATCTGCCTTTGCGAGCAAAGCACCTTTCCCCAAACTCTGAATCATTTTCACTGCGTCGTCTATACTACAGTAACGAACTGTACAAAATTCTTTGTCGATAAAGTCATTTACAGACTTGTCCAAAGGGTAGAATAAATTCAAAATCAAGCAAAATTCGCCAGGAATCGGTTTCGGAATCAAGGCCAGTGGAGAACATCTCAGAGTCGGAAAAGGGGGTGTATAATTAGGACCGGAAATGCGACTTAAGGCAGTTTCCTTTGAAAGTTTTTGAAAAACAGGCTCGGAATTGTTAACAATGCTGGACGAATTTTGGCAAATTGTAGGAGTCCGAGGTCCCGCATAATTCAGCTTAAATCCGTATTTTAGACCCTCTATCAATTCATGTTAAGTTGTTTCGTTTAGGTAACTTTCTAGACAACTTTCGACAACTAATGGTTTTATTGGTGAATCACCTAATTTGTAAAGTTCGGACTGGTCCTTAGTTTCTACATTTAATTGCTGGGTGTTGGCCATTACATTTTGTGCACCTGTATTCAAATTTACATTTTTTGCCGAATGTACATCTGTCTTCGTTAAATCGAATACACTTTTGACGGATGCGTTGGAAATCCCCCCCCCCCCGTTTTTGCAAGAAAGGGCTGGTTTTGACCTAATTTAGGGCCTACTCATTTGAGGGGATGCTATTTTGATCGACAGCATTAAATTGATTATTTGTAGCTATATATAAGATCCACAGCTCCTGGTCCATTAGAGCCCAGGAAGAAAAGGGGGAGCGTGACTTTTTGAGCCTATATTGCTCGTCATACCTCACCCAACCGTTACCATTGCATCTAGAAGCAGCTAATCTGATATTTTGCAAGTATTTCAAAAGTTCACGTGCTTTGGAAGGCCACTTCTCTAGAAATATATCCATGAAAATGATGAATGCTGCCGTCCATTTCTCTATACTATAGATAGAATCCGATCTCTTATTAACTACAGTTAGGCACCCCCTTTCAAAACTAAATCTCCGTTGACGGATAATTCCATTGCAAGATCTTTTGCAGACTTCAAAAGAACGCCAAATTTAATAAATTCGCCGCGCCATACTTTTTCCTTGATCTTGTGTGGTATATGGACACATATTGCATACTAGATATTGTGTCAGGGGTATCACTAATTTGTGCAGTTGCACCACTTAATTCAACAAGACCCCCCTGATCCCGTGGCGTATTATTAAGGGGTGAAAATTTCCTCCCTCTACTGTGTTTGAATAAAACCAACCATTGGCATTATGCCCAGGGTTGATAATACTATTAGTTGACGGACCATGCTGCCCCATACTTGGCTGGTGTACCACATTTCTGTCCCTACTGTCGACTGGTTGTGGTTGGGCAACATCCTGAGGCATCTCAGAGGACTTTGGATTCTCTGTTACTTGTGACAATGTGGAGGTCCTGGAATACAGTATTTCAGTATTCTGATCAATGTGCACGTTACTGTCTTTAGATGAATGTGAATTATCTATCCGTTTATCTATGGACTGTGCAAAATCTGTGATATTGACTGAAGAACGTATGCTAATCCCTGATGATCCAGCTGATGTTGAGGGTTGATTTATAATGTCCATTCTATGGCTTGAATCAGGTGTTGTAGCCGAATCAATGTTCTTATCAGTTGCATTTGCAACAGGTCTGTTTCTACCTGCCGGTAGACTTTTTAGCTGGAGTTTTCCCCGATTTTCCTCCTGAAGCAGTGATTCTCTTCGGTGGATGTCTTTTTCTCCTTGGAGGTCTCATTTTTGTTTCGGATTGCGATAGATTTTTTAACGAATTCCTTTTTCTAGACTTTTCGACAAATTCACGCCACAGGCGAAACGCTAGAATATGACATTAACAAAATAATCCGGATAATTTTTTCGGAATTTAATTATTATTTCACTTTTATTAAACGTGCTTTATCATTTACAACGATAACCAGCAGTTATTCTATAATTCTGCTCTAATCAGTTTGATACTCTCATTTTTTTTATAAAATCTTTGCCAACATCATGTCGTGATTTGATTTGCCCGAACTTTTTGAAAATGCAAACGGAATAAAAATTTTTTACATGTATACATCTCTTTGTGTATGATTTGTGAGCACTGTTTATCATTCCTTTGGTCTGATATTGTTTGTCACGTTTTGTTTTTGACGTCAATAAACAATGAAATGATAGTGAGTAAATGTACATGAGACAAAGTCTCTACAAATTCATGGTAAACCAAGCAATGGAACAAACCTTTTATTATATTGTTCTTCATCTTGAAGTCGCCACGAGGCATAACATAAATTCATAAGTAGAAATCCATCCATTCTGTCAATCTCCGAACTTCCCCTGTCATCTGGCACCGGTCGAGATGAGGCCTGTTTTTCGAGTGCACAAAAATTTGTTTTAAATTGACTGTTCGAGAGCCATAAAGCAACTGATATGGTTATCGCAAATTCATTAAAAATTAAAAAAAAAAAACATAACTATGATGCATGTAAATTCTATCTTTACGTTACTTGATGAAAATTGTCCACTGTTTGAAGAAATTATGGTAACCGAAGGTCGGCATTGGAATGGGTATAAATTGACCCTAATGTGTTTGACTGTTTGGACCCAGAATTAATAACGATAAGCGCCCCCTTGACGCATCTTTCAAATTATTACGTTTGTCTCCTTTCTTTTACAAGATTGAGGTCATGGAGTTGGTAATCTACCTGTATTGGGTCTTATTCGTATGTTTATTATACTTTTGGGAAACGGGACAGAGAAAGAGGAGGCTTGGGTACTTATAAACCGGTCTAACCGTACCGCTGGCTTTGCTAGTCACGCCGGTACCAAGTCCGGCTATCCCAAGCTACAATAGTTGTTAATGTTTGTCCGGCTATCCCAAGCTACAATAGTTGTTAATGTTAGTCCGGCTATCCCAAGCTACAATAGTTGTTAATGTTAGTCCGGCTATCCCAAGCTACAGTTGTTAATGTTTGTCTTTTGTCTTTTATTTTTGTTTTTCTTGTACAGTTCCTCGGTAGATTGTAGAATGTTACTGTGTTTTCAGCCATTGCAGGTGTTTGTTGTTATCATTTTTATTAAATTGTCCTTTCAGTGCAGAATATCTAAACTATATCTGATTAATGTTTTGTCGTTTTGATGTCTAAAATAATGCATTATAGTTATAGTTATTAATTGTGCATTTAGACCAAATAACGTGTCAACGAAGCAAATAACATTGTGTTTACCTTGAACAATAACGTTTATTTATATGTATACCATGCATATGGCACTCTTAGATAATAGGTATTGAATCATTTACAAAGGGCAGGATGTATGAATTTACATCGTTTTCATTGAAATGTTTCATTTTTCATGCCAAACCTTTTCAAGAGCTTCCATCCATATATTGTTAAAACATGTTTTAAACAATACTATAAACTTTCAAATTACCAAGTATTGTTTAAAAATTCATCTACATTTTGTTCAGATGGCATTTCCACATCAATATAAAATTCGTTTTTTAAATCATCCTAATAATGGCCATTGTCTACCTTTTGTATAAAAACTGAATAATTTACAAATCTCGTGTAAAATAAGTACAGTACCTAATCTGCACAAATAAAAGATAAAAAGTTATGTTTTATAATTTTAAATATAGCGTTTGCAGTGTGAATATCAATACGGAAAATCATTTTCATCATGTCAAATAATAAATTACAGCCATATTCTTGGAAATTTATTCCCAAATAATAAATTTCACCGGCAAATTACAAAAGCTTGTCCATCCACTACGGTTACAACATGATTGTCTGTTTTATTCCATAGACCATAGATAGACGATAGTTGGATACAAGGCTTTGTTGAATGTCGATACAATTAAGGAGCATAATATCCCCGTCAGAAATTCGGCATTGAGCAGATCTTTACCCCTAAACAAGATGTTTACCCGGTTTACAGAATTAAGTTATGACTTTTAGGAGGAGTATTTGGAAGTTACTATATTCTGATAATCTGTTTATAATTACATACCGCAACAGAAAGACAAACGGATACATGTAAAAGTTTAATGTCTTAAGGGTTTGTGATTACACAACCAATCTAGTAGTTTGTGTATCACTTAAATGTAGAAAAAAGGAACTAACGAAGAAAAGAAAAATCCATACAAAAGAATAAAAAGGATTTTTTTTATCTTTAAGAAGAATAAAAAGGATAACAGGAAACACCTACAATGGCCGAAAACACAGTCACATGCCACAATGAACCAAGGAACTGCACAAGAAAAATAAAACAACAACAACAAATAGAAAACGAAAGACAAACGCAAACAACGATAGGAATTCGGGACAACCGGACCTGGTACCAGCACTGGCGTGTTAAAAAAAACCTGTACCCAAACCTCCCCTTTCCCTATCCCGTTTCCCTATGGTATAATGAACATACGAATAAAATTCTAAACAGGTACACTACTAACTCCATGATCACAATTTTGAAATAGAAAAGGAACAAAACGTAAAAATTACCAAAAAGTGTACTACTGTGTATGATTAAAACAAAAAACTATTCTTTTGTCGCGTCTATATATTGTCATCGCTAAGAAAAAGAATTAGAAACTATTATGGACACCCCGCAAAACATTTCATTTTGTCGCGATTGCCTACTATAAAAACTAAACAAAGGTTCCATCAAATAAGAAGTTAAAAATTACATGATCGCCTCCAAATGAAAAATTAATTCACTTGTCTCTATACTTACAGAACTAAACACGGACACCAGCAGAAAAGAATAAAAGATTAGGGTGATCCCAATTCAATAGTTCCTTTTGTCCCCTTAATTAACAAACAGACGAACCAAGACGCACAATACACCCGTCTTAAAGCCCCTGAAATGTTAAATAATCTAGACAAGGGGTTCTCAACCAAAAATGCCCTGGGAAAAATTATGAACTGACTAATCCAGTTTGATATCTCTCGAAGTGAGTTGCCGTATAATTGAAAAAAATCCCATAACTCTTGCAAGAAAAAAAAAGAAGTTCCACCAAAAATCATCCAGATCTTGTGACCATCTTGCCTAATAGTAATGAAAAATTCAAAGTAAACTGACTGAGGGGTTGTCAAAGTGCAATATATAAAAAATGCATCGAAATTGTCGAATTAAGTTCCATAACTAATCATAACTCTTGCAAAAAAAAAAATAAATTTCACTAACTGGCATACAGATTGTGACACTATCCTACCAATTACCCCTGCAATATTTGAAAAAAAATGAATAAGGTTCGTCAAGTGTAAAAAATTAACGTAAAATTGACAAAAAAAGTCACATAACTCTTACAAAAAAACCAAAATGTCACCAAGAAGAACTCAGATTGTGAGTGTAGCTTTCACGCCCAATAACTTTACAAAAGTTTAAGGTGAAACCGGTAAAGGGTTCTGAACAAAATACCAAAGTTATTGTGAATTTGGTTTCTGTATATGGTAAATTATGTCTCTTAAGGATGTAGTAAGGTGAAATTAAAGAAATCTACGATTCTAAATTGATACCATAAATGGAAAGAGCATTGGTATAGAAATTAAGTTGCCTAAAAAAATTGATAGGTTATGGACCTTATTTTAAACATTTTAAAAATGGCGGGAAAATGCTCTCTTGGTCTTTTACCTTAGTATAACATGGACACATTATTAATTTATTTCACATGGAAGGAAAATCTACAGTCTAATGAAATTTTGCGTGCTGACATTAAATGAGCTACTGAAGCCTTTGATGAAAATTTGGTGTAATGGGGCAAAATATATTACATAGGAATAATGGATAAAACCAGAGAAATTCGAATGACTTTTATGCATTTCAAAAACCTCACCTTACTACATCCTTAAGTGCAGTTCAAAACAAGTGGATTCGAAAATTGAAGTTACAGTATTTGAAAAATTGCCTTTAAATTGAAAAATGAAGTCTTATAACTCTTGGAAAAAATCAAAACTTTACCAAAAAAGAGACAAGTCATAAGATATCGATACCCAATAATTGTACAAAGTATGACGCGAAGTTACACTTGGGTTGTCAAGTAAACGAAAGACAGACGGACACTTAGACAATGGTATACCATAGAAAGTTCGCTATTATAGACGTGCATATAGAAAAACATCAAGCAAAGTTACAAATTTAAAAACGCTAGTGTAACACATATATGTCGCGTTGTATAATTTAAATCTCCCAAAAGTTTGAACCAACAGCGTGTGTGCCTTTGTGTATTTATAGAACTTAACAATTATGCCACAAAAAATAATTTAACATCAAGGGTGTCACCAAAAGGATGCAAATACTTATGTTGAACACTACAAAACAGATCCACTAGTCGCGTTTATATGCTTCCAAACCAAACAGAAAAAATTAAATGTTAAGTAGGCCAGCACCTAAATCAGATTCATCTGTTACGACCAACCAAAAAAGAAGTCACTTAGGCTCCAACAAATTAAAAACTAGTGAGAATCCAACAAAACAGGTCATTTCGTCACTTTTGTTTACTTATTTAGTTTTGTTTTGTACTTATATTCGATTTAAGTTCCTGTTTGTGATATCTTAGTTTCTGAATTTCGTGATTATTCCTAACATGTTAAATACTATGCATTCTTTGAAGCTAGGTACATTTCACATGTAATAACAGCGAAGAACAACTGAAAGAGAATTTTAGAAGAACTTAAATGTTGAGCAGAGCTTCACTCTCAAGACCACTTCAATTTTTGGTTCATGATTTTCTCCTTTCTATCTTTTTGCTTTTGCATTCGATTCCCGATGTATTTAGGCTTTTAACGCCAGATAACGATACTCATTACACAAAGTGTCTCCTCTCCCTCTATAATTTTCTTGTTTTAACGCATATAATTTAGGAGGAAAAACAAATTATTAACAGGTCACAATTAACAACGGATAAAATGCCTTGTTTCAAGATTTTTCGTTATATATTTTTCATATTCTATTCAGTTTTGCAGTCATAAAGCACTCAATGATTTCTACCACGTTATTTGCCGCATATTACCGTTAATTCTTTTCCGGGAGACCAACAATGAAAGAAACAATATGTTATTAATTGAAACTCTATCAATTGCCATATCTTATTCAGAACTGAAATTAATATGTATTGGACAGAGGCAGCCTTTTGTTCAACAATTCATAATAAAAGATGTTTCTGTATTGTTCCATTGTGATGGAACACAATGGTAGTATGATTATCGGGATGTTTTACAAAAACAGAACAATGGAAACTTTGATTACACTGCTATAGACATAATTCAAATTTGATTGGTCGATATAGATGTTAAAGAAATGTACATGGCTCATTTGATTCTATTGTTCAGAAACTTCAATTTTATTGTTACTTGTTTTGTGTTAGGATTATTTTATTGTTTGCCATGGTTGTAAAATCAGATATTGTGTTCGGTTGTATCAAAGTTCTATTGGTGCAGATAAATTGAAATATTGGGGAAAATACGTCGTATATTTTTTCAATCTAGAAAATTTAAATAATTTTTCTTTTATTTGCTTTCTAAATGTTCCTTTTTTCAGATGAAAAAAAAATATATGAAAAGATTGTGTTATCACATCTTTTTTTATTTTTTAACTCCTTAAATGACTTCAACTTTATTTTGTTCATTGTTTTATTAATAACATACTTATTTTGCTTAAAAATGCAAAGGAAAGAAGAGATGTAGTTCTACAAAGTTATGAAAAATGCAAACTGTCGTCAACATGAAATATAATTTAGAAAAATTATTGTTACATGTATTTTATGTCATATCTTTCGTCTTATCAGATTAAAACAATCCTTGACGGACTCTTTCGTTTTTATCAGATTAAAACAATTCTGGACGGACTCCTATCCTCGATATTGTTTCAAGGTTGAAAATTAAAGAGGGAGAATTGAGAGCAAATGCCATGTACATGGGACGTCCTTTTATGTTTGGTGTATGAAAGTAACCGATTACATGTCCGGCTGTCCCGAGTTCCTATCGTTTTTTACGTTTGTCTTTTGTCTTATTTGTGTTTTTCCTGTGTAGTTTCCTAGCAGATTGTGGCATGTAATTATAATTTTCAGCCATTGTAGGTGTTTCCTGTTGTCCCTTT